>JARQOD010002303.1:61557-80025 GCA_033576555.1 Oophaga sylvatica
CCCGCTAACTGGTTAAACAAATCAGGAATCAATGTCAGTGGGTAAGGATTGCGTACAGTGATTTTATTAATCTCACGAAAGTCCAGACAAGGACGTAAACCGCCGTCCTTTTTTTTACAAAAAAAAAAACAACAGTCACAGGAGACTTGGAAGGCCTAATGTGACCGGCGGCCAAGCTTGTCTGTATGTATTCCTCCAAAGCCTTTCTCTCAGGAATAGTAAGATTAAATAACCGACTTTTAGGAAGAGTCGCTCCAGGGACAAATTCAATAGTACAATCATAATCTCTATGGGGAGGCAAAATCTGCGATTCCTTCTCAGAAAAAACTTTCCAAAAATCCTGCCTGAATAGGTACAGATAGTTCCCATTTATCCACAGCAGCAATACGCCCGTTACAACACTTGTCATAACACTTCGAACTCCAGGACTTAATTTCATTGGTAGACCAATCCAGAACAGGATTGTGCAATTTTAACTAGGGTAACCCCAAAATCACAGGAGAAGGTAAATTATTCAATACTACCAAATCCAAATTCTCTTGATGAACACCATTAATAGTAAGGGGAAATTCACAGACCATGTGAGTAACATTCTTCAAGGGAGAGCCATCAACAGAAACCACGGCAATAGGGGATGACAAAGGTTTGGGTTTTAATTTAAGTTTTTCCAAGAATCCCCCATCAATCACATTCAGCGTAGAACCACAATCGACAAATACCCGAAAATCCATTAATTCTTCCTGAGCAGCAGTAGTAGTGGCAGAAAGAAAGACGCCCTTAGTATTTAACCCCTTAATGTCCAATGACGTGCACAGTCCGTCATGGCAAGGTGTCAGTTCCGGCACCAGGACGGACTGTGCACGTCATCCCTTTGATCTACCACTGCGTGTAAACAAGCAGTGGTAGATCAGTGCCGACAGCTGTCACAGACAGCTGACAGGCACGGCAAGCGGCGCGGGGACCTTTGCCATCGGTCCCCGCACCTACAGCACTGTGCTTGGTCAGTCAATCTTGCTGACCAAACACAGCAGCGATCGCGCAGGAGACGCTGAAATTTCAGCTTCTCCAGCGCGATCAGTGCAGGAGCCGGCGCTGCAGTGGCCAGGCTTCCTGCACTGACAGCCAGGAGCGGCGCCCCCACCGCCCCTGGCTGTTAACCACCTGACTGCTGCGATCGAGCGCGATCGCAGAGCTCAGGGGGGGAGGCAGAGGGTCGGGAGCTCCCTCTGCCTCAGATCGGCACCCTGCAATGTATTTGCAGGGCCCGATCTCTGCCTTGATGACCCGGGGGTTGTCATGACAACCTCCGGGTCATGTAGCTACGGAAAGCTGCTGTGATCATGGTCACAGCAGCTTTCACTATAGTTATTATTATTATTATTATTATACATTTATATAGCGCCATTTATTCCATGGCGCTTTACATATGAAAAGGGAAAAATATAGACAGATACAATAAACATGTGCTAGACAAGGGACACACAAGTACAGAAGGAGAGAGGACCCTGCCCGCGAGGGCTCACAGTCTACAGGGATGGGTGAGAATACACTAGGAGAGGGTAGAGCTGGTCGTGCGATGGTTCAGTAGACTGAGGATCATTGCAGGTTGTAGGCTTGTCGGAACAGGTGGGTCTTCAGGTTTTTCTTGAAGGTCTCCGTTGTTGGTGAAAGTCTGATGTTTTGCGGCAGGGAGTTCCAGAGTATGGGGGAAGCCCGGGAGAAGTCTTGTATGCGGTTGTGGGAAGAAGAGATGAGGGGGGAGTCGAGAAGGAGATCTTGAGAGGATCGAAGGTTGCGTGTAGGTAGGTAGCGGGAGACCATGTCACAGATGTATGGAGGAGAAAGGTTGTGGATGGCTTTGTATGTCATGGTTAAGGTTTTGAACTGGAGCCTCTGGGCAATAGGAAGCCAGTGAAGGGCCTGGCATAGTGGGGAGGCTGGGGAATAGCGGGAAGACAGGTGGATTAGTCGTGCAGCAGAGTGTAGGATGGACTGGAGTGGTGCCAGAGTGCTAGAGGGGAGGCCAGACAGTAGGAGGTTGCAGTAGTCGAGGCGGGAGATGATAAGGGCGTGCACTAGTGTTTTTGTGGTTTCATGGTTGAGGAATGAGCGGATCCGGGAAATATTTTTGAGTTTGAGGCGGCAGGAGGTGGCGAGGGCTTGGATATGTGGTTTGAAAGAGAGGGCAGAGTCGATGATCACCCCAAGGCACCGAGCATGTGGGACTGGGGAAAGCGAGCAGCCATTGACATTGATGGATAGGCCTGGTGGAGGGGTAGAATGAGGTGGGGGAAAGATGATGAATTCTGTTTTGTCCATGTTCAGTTTGAGAAAGCGAGCAGAAAAGAAGGCTGAGATAGCAGACAGACACTGTGAGATTTTGGTCAGTAGGGAGGTGAGGTCAGGTCCAGATAGGTAGATCTGCGTGTCATCGGCGTAGAGGTGATACTGCAAGCCATGGGATTCTATGAGCTGTCCCAGGCCGAAGGTGTAGATGGAGAAGAGTAGGGGTCCTAGGACTGAGCCTTGGGGAACACCGACAGACAGGGGGCGAGGTGAGGAGGTGGTGTGTGAGAGGGAGACACTAAAAGTTCGGTCTGTTAGGTATGATGAGATCCAGGATAGGGCCAAGTCTGTGATGCCAAGAGATGAGAGAATCTGTAGGAGGAGGGAATGGTCTACGGTGTCAAAGGCAGAAGACAGGTCCAGGAGAAGGAGGACAGAGTAGTGTCGCTTGCTCTTGGCGGTTAGTAGGTCGTTGGTGACTTTAGTTAGGGCAGTTTCAGTTGAGTGATGCGGTCGAAAGCCTGATTGTAACCGGTCAAAGAGGGAGCAGGAGGAAAGGTGGGAGGACAGTTCAAGATATACATGCTGTTCCAGTAGTTTTGAGACGAAGGGGAGAAGAGATATCGGGCGATAGCTAGACGCTGAGGATGGGTCGAGGGAGGGCTTTTTGAGGATCGGGGTGATTGAGGCATGTTTGAAGGATGAAGGAAAGACACCATTTGTAAGTGAAAGGTTGAAGAGGTGTGTGAGAGTAGGGATGAAGACTGTGGCAAGGTTAGGGATGAGGTGGGACGGGAGTGGGTCAAGCGCGCAAGTGGTGAGGTGTGATCTTGACAGGAGAGTGGAGAGCTGATCTTCTGTCATGGTGGTGAAGCTGGTTTTGGAAGAACAGGGCTGAGTGGCTAAGAGGGGCATTGGGGGCTGCGGGCCAAAGCCTTCTCTGATAGTATCAATCTTTTGCTTAAAGAAGGAGGCAAAGTCTTCGGCAGAAATGAGAGGAGAGGGAGGAGGTGCTGTGGGATGGAGTAGAGAATTGAAAGTGTTGAAGAGCTGTTTAGGGTTGTGAGACAGGGAGGATATGAGAGATGCAAAGTAAGTTTGTTTTGCGGCAGAGAGCGTGGACTTGAAGCTGGCAAGGGACTGCTTGTATGCGTTGAAGTGCTCGATGGAGTGGGTTCTCTTCCATCTCCGCTCGGTAACCCTGGAAGCCCGTCTCAGTTCTTTGGTCAGGCCGGTCAGCCAGGGCTGCCTGTTGATTGTACGAGTTTTGCTCTGCATGAGGGGGGCGGCCGAATCAAGTGTGGTTTTTATTGTGGTGTTATAAAATGTGGCAGCAGCATCTGTGTCATTAAGTGAGGCTATGTCTGTGAGAGGGAGGAGGGACTCAGAGAGCGATTGTAAATTGAGGTGTTTGAGATTTCTGCGAGGGTGGGTGAGTTTGTGGAGTGGGGGATGCGTACTAACAGAGGAGAGGAAAGAGAATGTCAGTAGGTTGTGGTCAGACAGGGGGAGTGGGGAGTTAGTGAGATTAGTGAGGGAACAGAGACGGGTGAAGATAAGGTCCAGCGTGTGACCGCCTTTGTGAGTGGCCACAGAGGACCATTGAGTGAGGCCAAGGGAAGCTGTGAGCGAAAGAAGTTTAGAGGTAGCCGGGGTGGAAGTGTCAATGGGGATGTTGAAATCGCCCATGATGATGGTGGGGATGTCAGCAGAGAGGAAATGGAGTAGCCAGGTGGTGAAGTGGTCGAGAAAGGTGGAGATGGCTAGTTCCGGGGGGCGGTAAATGACAGCCAGTTGGAGGTTGGAGGGGGAATAGATGCGGACGGAGTGCACTTCGAACGAGGGAATAGCAGCGGAGGGTGGAATTTGAATAGGGGTAAAGGAGCAGGTATCAGACAGGAGTAAGCCAACTCCTCCACCACGTTTGTTGCTGGGGCGAGGGGTGTGAGAAAGATGAAATCTGCCATAGGAGAGCGCAGCTGGAGAGGCTGTGTCAGAGGGGGTGAGCCAGGTTTCAGTGATGGCAAGGAAGGAGAGTTTGTTGGTGATAAAGAGGTCGTGGACAAATGACAGTTTATTGCAGGAGCATTGCAATGCATTGTAACTGCAATAAAAAGTAAAAAAAAGTGAAAGTCCCATAAAGGGACAAGTTAAAAAAAATCATTTTTTTAAAAAAATTGTAAAAAAAATATTAAAAAATAATTTTAAAAAAATCCCCTAAAAAATACACATTTTTATGTAATAAAAAAAACAAAAACAAAAAAAACACACATGTTTGGTATCGCCGCATCCGAAAAAATCCCATCTATAAAAGCGTAACCCTAGTTAACCCCTTCAGTGAAAGCCGTAAAAAAAAAAAAAAGAAAGTAGTAAATTACACTTTTTCCAAGCGGTATCATCACACCGCTTGGAAAAAGTGCAATAACACGCGATCAAAAAGTGGGATATAAATAATCATGGTACCGATGAAAACGTCATCTTGTCCCGCAAAAAACAAGCTGCTATACAGCATCATCAGTGAAAAAATAAAAAAGTTATCGCTCGCGGAATAAACTGATGCAAAAATAATTATTTTTTCTATAAAACTTTTTATTGTGTAAAAAACGCCAAAACATAAAAAATATATAAATGAGGAATCGCCGTAACCGTAGTGACCCGAAGAATAAAGCTGCTTTATCAATTTTACCACACGCGGAACGGAGTAAAAAAAGAAAAAAAAAAAACAATTCCTGAATTGCTGGTTTTTATTCATTCTGCTTCCACAAAAATCGGAATAGGAAGTGATCAAAAAACGTTATGTGCCCGAATATGGTACCAATAAAAACGTCAGCTCGTCCCGCAAAAAATAAGCCCACAGATAACTCTGTCGGCCGAAATATGGAAAAATTATAGCTCTCAAAATACGGCGATGCAAAAATTTCTTGCAAAAAATTATTCCAAAAAAAAGCATCTTTTAGAGTGTGACAGAAGCTAAACATGAAAAAAGGGTGTAAATCTGGTATCGCTGTAATCGCACCGATCCGAGGAATAAAGTCGCCTAATCACTAATACTGCATGAGGAACGGCATAAAAAAGAAAACCAATTCTTCTCCTTTTGTGGATTTGTTCATTCTGCCTCCCAAAGATCGCAATAAGGCGATCACAGTGGTTCCCCCCCACATATGGGGTATCAGCGTACTCAGGACAAAATGCACTTCAAATTTTGGGGTCCTATTTCGCCTGTTACCCTTATAAAAATAAAAATTTGGGGGCAAAATGGTCATTTTTGTGGAAAAAAAAGGATTTTTTTATTTTCACGGCTCTACGTTATAAACTTCTGTGAAGCCCTTGGGGGTTCAAAGTGCTGACCACACATCTAGATAAGTTCCTTGGGGGGTCTAGTTTGCAAAATGGGGTCATTTTGGGGGGTTTCTACTGTTTAGGCACATCAGGGGCTCTCCAAACGCGACATGACACCCGCAGACCATTCCATCAAAGTCTGCATTTAAAAACGGTGCTCCTTCCCTTCCGAGCTCTGCCATGCGTCAAAATAGTGGTTCCCCCCCACATATGGGGGTATCAGCGTACTCAGGACAAATTGCACAATAGCTTTTTGGGTCCTATTTCTCCTGTTACCCTTATAAAATTAAAAATTTGGTGGCAAAAAGATTATTTTTGTGGAAAAAAATATGATTTTTTTTTATTTTCACGGCTCTACGTTATAAACTTCTGTGAAGCACTTGGGGGTTCAAAGTGCTCACCACACATCTAGATAAGTTCCTTGGGGGTCTAGTTTCCAAAATGGAGTCACTCTCCAAACGTGACATGACACCCGCAGACCATTCCATCAAAGTCTGCAGTTGAAAAAGGCGCTCCTTCCCTTCCGAGCTCTGCCATGCGTCAAAATAGTGGTTTACCCCCACATATGGGGTATCAGCGTACTCAGGAAAAATTGCACAATAACTTTTGGGGTCCTGTTACCCTTTGGAAAATAAAAATTGGGGGTGAAAAGATCATTTTTGTGGAAAAGATATGATTTTTTTAATTTTACGGCTCTACGTTATAACCTTCTGTGAAGCCCTTGGGGGTTCAAAGCTCTCAACACACATCTAGATAAGTTCCTTGGTGGGTCTAGTTTCCAAAATTGGGTCACTTGTGGGGGGCTTCCACTGTTTAGGCATACAGGGACTCTCCAAATGCGACATGGTGTCCAATCTCAATTTCAGCCAAAAAAGTCAAATGGCACTGCTTCCATTCCGAGCTCTGCCATGCGCCCAAATAGTGGTTTACCCCCACATATGGGGTATCAGCGTACTCAGGACAAATTGCACAATAACTTTTGGGGTCCTTTTATCCTTTGGAAAATAAAAATTGGGATGAAAAGATCATTTTTGTGGAAAAAATATGATTTTTTAATTTTACGGCTCTACGTTATAACCTTCTGTGAAGCCCTTGGGGGTTCAAAGCTCTCACAACACATTTAGATAAGTTCTTTGGGGGTCTAGTTTCCAAAATGGGGTCAATTGTGGGGGTTTCCACTGTTTAGGCACACAGGGACTCTCCAAATGCGACATGGCGTCCAAGCTGAATTTCAGCCAAAAAGTCAAATGGCGCTGCTTCCCTTCCGAGCTCTGCCATGCGCCCAAATAGTGATTTACCCCACACATGGGGTATCGGTGTACTCAGGAGAAATTGTACAACAAATATTGTGGTTCATTTTCTACTGATACCCTTGATAAAATTTAAAAAAATTGTGTCGAAAGAAAAATTTTTTGGAAAAAAAGATAAATGTTCATTTTTTCCTTCCACATTGCTTCAATTCTTGTGAAGTACCTAAAGGGTTAATAAACTTCTTGAATGTGGCTTTGAACACCTTGAGGGGTGCAGTTTTTAGAATGGTGTCACTTTTGGGTATTTTCTATCATATTGACCCCTCAAATTCACTTCAAATGTGAGGTGGTCCCTAAAAAAAATGGTTTTGTAAATTTTGTTGGAAAAATGAGAAATTGCTGGTCAACTTTTAACACTTATAACTTCCTAACAAAAAAAAATTTTGGTTCCAAAATTGTGCTGATGTAAAGTAGACATGTGGGAAATGATATTTATTAACTATTTTTTGTGACATATCTCTCTGATTTAATGGCATAAAAATTAAAAGTTTGAAAATTGCAAAATTTTCAAAATTTTTGCCATATTTCTGTTTTTTTCATAAATAAACACAAGTTATATTGAAGAAATTTTACCACTATCATGAAGTACAATATGTTACGAGAAAAGAATCTCAGAATCGCCAAGATCCGTTGAAGCGTTCCAGAGTTATAAGCACAAAAAGTGACAGTGGTCAGAATTGTAAAAATTGGCCTGGTCTTTTACCTACAAAATGGCTTGGTCGTTAAGGGGTTAAACAGGCTATACGGGCGGAACTGACATTTTGTTTTTCTTTGTTCATACGAAGCACACAATTCTTAATGAAATGGTCAGATTTGCCGCAATAAAAGCACAAACCTTCAGAATACCTGCGGTCTTTTTCCTGAGAGCGAAGTGTCATCGCTCCAATTTCCATCGGCTCTCCAATGTCAGTACAGTCCCTCTCCAGACTTGGAGCTGATAAGGCAGAGGATTTACTCTCATTAACCCTTGCACGCATTCTCCTATCCACCCGTATGGCTAATTGCATAGCCTCTTGCACGTTAATAGGTATAGGATAAGCAATCAGCAAATATTTAACCCTTTCACTTAGCCCTGCAAGAAATAAGCTTTTCAAAGCTGAATCGTTCCACCCCACCTGAGTAGACCATCGATGGAAGTGAGTACAATATTTTTCCACATTACCTGATCCCTGTCTCAAACGTCTCAATTCTGTCTCAGCTGATGAAACACGATCAGGATCGTCATACAATAACCCCAAAGCAGAAAAAAAAAACTATCCACTGATCTAAAGCATGGATCACTAGGTTACAGAGAAAAGGCCCACTCCTGAGGTTCTTTGCGCAAAAGTGACATTATGAACCCTATGCGCTGTGATTCATCACCAGAGGATCTGGGTCTCAAACGGAAATACAACAAGCAAGCATTTTTAAAAGAAAAAAAATCTTGTTGTTCACCAAGAAATAAATCAGGCAAACGTACCTTTGGCTCCACGAAATGTGCTCCAGAACAACTACTCACGTGTTGCTGGATCTCAGCCACCTCCAGAGAGAGTCCCTGCAGGCGTTGAGCCAAATCCTGAACCGACAGCATGATGAAAATAGAAAATCTTTCCTTAGAGATATTTTTGGGCTGGACTTACTGTTATGTTCTGCTACAAGCACTAAGGAAAGAAAGGGATATCTGTCCCTACAATAAAACTATGCTCAATCCCTACGATGTAACGGGGATCCTGATCCTGCGATCAGACCAGCTAAAGTCCTCAGCTAGTCTGAACGAAGACCTATAGATGCGATGAAGGGATCCCTGCAAGCACTAGGGACTGGAAGAAAAGGTGGACACCTCTTAACAGAAGTTGTAGCAGTAAAAAGAAAAACAAAACAACATAGAACATAGAGGTCTGAAGACCAAGCAAAACTATCTGAGTAAGGTAGCAAAGCACCTGGCTAGCTTAAGAGTAGAAGTTACAATGAAGTCCAGCAAAGCCAGAAGGGCAGAGCAGGATTAAATAGGCCACAAAGGTCATGTGACCAGCAAGATAAAAAAAAACCTAACAGGAGAGTTCTAACAGTACCCCTCCTTCTAAGAGGATCCTCCGGATCCCTTAGGACCAGGCTTATCCGGAAACCTTTTGTGAAACGCTCTGACAAGTCTGGATGCAGAAACATCATCCGCCCTCACCCATGAGTTATCCTCGGGTCCGAAACCCTTCCAAGCGGCGAGATACTGCAAACTCCCTCTATACCGTCTAGAATTTAGGATGCGGGAAATTTCATATTCCCCGTCCTCCACCACCAGGGGAACAGTGGCAGAGGCTGCTCCATCCGAAACATCAGCTCTTTTCAACAGAGAAACATGAAACACCGGATTAATCTTCCATGAGGTAGGAACTTCCAACCTAACAGCCGATTGGTTAACAACCTGAAGCACATTGAAGGGCCCTACAAACTTGGGACCCAATTTTTTAGAAGGAATCCTCAACCTCAGATTCTTAGAGGATGACCAAACAATGTCACCAATAGCAAACAAAACCTCTTGCCGTTTCCTATCAAAGTACCCTTTAGATTTTCTGTTAGCCTCCTGGAGATTATCACGTACATCCGTCCAAACTCTCTCCACATCACCAGAAAAATACTCCTCTTCAGGCACAGCCGATACCAACTTGGAGAATGACCCAAACGACGGATGTCTCCCAGTACAACAAAAAAAAGGCGAACAACCAGCAGAAGAGGATGTATGGTTGTTAAGAGCAAATTCAGCAAGTGGCAGAAACTGAGACCACCCCTCTTGATTGTCTGCCACAAAACAACGCAAGAACTGCTCAACATCCTGATTTTTCCTTTCTGTCTGGCCATTAGACTCAGGATGATATCCAGATGAAAACGACAAATGAACTCCCAACCTGTCACAAAAGGCGCGCCAAAAACGAGCCACGAACTGAGGTCCCCTATCGGAAACAATGTCAGTAGGAGCGCCGTGTAGTCTGACAATTTCCTTGACAAAGGCCTTAGCGAGAGTCTTAGCGCAGGGCAGTTTGATGAAAGGAACCAAGTGACACATCTTGCTAAAACGGTCCATGACCACCCAGATGACAGTGAAACCCTCAGAGGGGGGAAAGTCAGTAATAAAGTCCATAGCCAAATGTGTCCAAGGTGCACTAGGAACCTCCAAAGGGCAAAGCAACCCTGCATCAGGAGTATGTGAAGACTTAGATCTAGCACACACAGTACATTGACGCACCCACTTAATGACTTCCTTCTGACATCCCGGCCACCAAAAACTGCGACCCACAAGTCTCTTGGTCTCAGAGATTCCAGGATGACCTGCCAACCGAGACTCATGACACTCCACAAACAAATCTCTCCTAAAGGTCCCAGGCACAAACAACCTCCCATGGGGAGTGTTAGATGGGGCATTCTCCTGTGCTTTAAGAATCTCATCTTCCAACACAGAGTCCAAAGTCGCAATCACAACCCCTTCTTGTAAAATGTTCTCCTCCTCCTCAGCACCAACCATGGGAGAAAAACTGCGAGACAAAGCATCGGCTTTCACATTCTTAGTACCCGGGACGGGATGTAAGTAAAAGAAAAATTAAACCGCTAGAAAAACAGTGCCCACCTAGCCTGACGGGCATTCAAGCGTTTGGCAGCAACCAGATAGATCAGATTTTTATGATCCGTGAAAACCGGAACGGGAAATTCAGCAACTTCCAAGAGATGCCGCCAGTGTTCAAATGCGAGTTTAATGGCCAACAATTCCCGATTACCAATATCATAATTCAGTTCAGTCTCAGAAATTTTTTTTGAAAAAAAAGCACAAGGATGTACTCCATCCTTGTTTTCCTGAGACAACATCGCGCCGACCCCACAGAAGAAGCATCTACCTCAACCAAAAATGGTTTAGTCACATCAGGCTGCATTAGGATGGGAGCAGAGCTGAAGCTCTCCTTTAAAAACACAAAAGCTTCTATGGCCTCAGTAGTCCACTGAACCGCATTAGCACCTTTCCTGGTGAGATCGGTCAGTGGTTTGACAATAATAGAAAAATTTTTAATGAATTTTCTATAATAATTGGCGAAACCCAAAAATCTCTATAACGATTTCAAACCAATAGGCCTAGGCCATTCCTGCACAGCTTGAACTTTCACCGGGTCCATCTCAAAACCTTCGCTGGAGATAATGTAGCCCAAAAAACTAATTCTCTGTACAGCGAACTCACATTTCTCCAGTTTAGCAAAAAGCGAATTGTCACTCAATAACTGTAATACCTCACGCACGCTCCGCCAATGAGACTCCAGATCCGGCGAATAAATCAAAATGTCATCCAAATACATAACCACATTTTTGCCGATCAAAGGTCTAAGGATGTCATTAATAAGATTCTGAAAAAATGCAGGAGCATTGGTAAGGCCAAAAGGCATAACCAGATTCTCAAAATGACCCACAGGAGTGTTAAAAGCAGTTTTCCATTCGTCACCCTCCTTCATGCGCAACAAATTGTATGCCCCCCAAAGATGAATTTTAGAAAACCACTTAGCCCCCGCTAACTGGTTAAACAAATCAGGAATCAATGGCAGTGTGTAAGAATTGCGTACAGTGATTTTATTAATCTCACGAAAGTCCAGACAAGGACGTTAACCGCCGTCCTTTTTTTTTTACAAAAAAAAATTCAACAGCCACAGGATAGTTGGAAGGCCTAATGTGACCGGCGGCCAAGCTTGTCTGTATGTATTCCTCCAAAGCCTTTCTCTCAAGAATAGTAAGATTAAATAACCGACTTTTAAGAAGAGTCGCTCCAGGGACAAATTCAATAGTACTATCATAATCTCTATGGGGAGGCAAAATCTGCGATTCCTTCTCAGAAAAAAACGTTCCAAAAATCCTGAATAGGTACAGGTAGTTCCCCTTTATCCACAGCAGCAATATGCCCGTTACAACACTTGTCATAACACTTCGAACTCCAGGACTTAATTTCATTGGTAGACCAATCCAGAACAGGATTGTGCAATTTTAACCAGGGTAACCCCAAAATCACAGGAGAAGGTAAATTATTCAATACTACCAAATCCAAATTCTCTTGATGAACACCATTAATAGTAAGGGGAATTCAAAGACCTTGTGAGTAACATTCTTCAAGGGAGAGCCATCAAAAGAAACTACGGCAATAGGGGATGACAAAGGTTTGGGTTTTAATTTAAGTTTTTCCAAGAATTCCCCATCAATCACATTCAGCGTAGAACCACAATCGACAAATACCCGAAAATCCATTAATTCTTCCTGAGCAGCAGTAGTAGTGGCAGAAAGAAAGACGCCCTTAGTATTTAAACAGGCTATACGGGCGGAACTGACATTTTTTTTTCTTTGTTCATACGAAGCACACAATTCTTAATGAAATGGTCAGATTTGCCGCAATAAAAGCACAAACCTTCAGAATATCTGCGGTCTTTTTCCTGAGAGCGAAGTGTCATCGCTCCAATTTCCATCGGCTCTCCAATGTCAGTACAGTCCCTCTCCAGACTTGGAGCTGACAAGGCAGAGGATTTACTCTCATTAACTCTTGCACGCAGTCTCCTATCCACCCGTATGGCTAATTGCATAGCCTCTTGCAAGTTACCAGGTATAGGATAAGCAATCAGCAAATCTTTAACTCTTTCACTTAGCCCTGCAAGAAATAAACTTTTCAAAGCTGAATCGTTCCACCCCACCTGAGTAGACCACCGACGGAAGTGAGTACAATATTTTTCCACATTACCTGTTCCCTGTCTCAAACATCTCAATTCTGTCTCAGCTGATGAAACACGATCAGGATCGTCATACAATAACCCCAAAGCAGAAAAAAAACTATCCACTGATCTAAAGCATGGATCACTAGGTTGCAGAGAAAAGGCCAACTCCTGAGGTTCTTTGCGCAAAAGTGACATTATGAACCCTATGCGCTGTGATTCATCACCAGAGGATCTGGGTCTCAAACGGAAATACAACAAGCAAGCATTTTTAAAAGAAAAAAAATCTTGTTGTTCACCAAAAAATAAATCAGGCAAACGTACCTTTGGCTCCACGAAATGTGCTCCAGAACAACTACTCACGTGTTGCTGGATCTCAGCCACCTCCAGAGAGAGTCCCTGCAGGCGTTGAGCCAAATCCTGAACCGACAGCATGATGAAAATAGAAAATCTTTCCTTAGAGATATTTTTGGGCTGGACTTACTGTTATGTTCTGCTACAAGCACTAAGGAAAGAAAGGGATATCTGTCCCTACAATAAAACTATGCTCAATCCCTACGATGTAACGGGGATCCTGATCCTGCGATCAGACCAGCTAAAGTCCTCAGCTAGTCTGAACGAAGACCTATAGATGCGATGAAGGGATCCCTGCAAGCACTAGGGACTGGAAGAAAAGGTGGACACCTCTTAACAGAAGTTGTAGCAGTAAAAAGAAAAACAAAACAACATAGAACATAGAGGTCTGAAGACCAAGCAAAACTATCTGAGTAAGGTAACAAAGCACCTGGCTAGCTTAAGAGTAGAAGTTACAATGAAGTCCAGCAAAGCCAGAAGGGCAGAGCAGGATTAAATAGGCCACAAAGGTCATATGACCAGCAAGATAAAAAAAAACCTAACAGGAGAGTTCTAACAATCGGAGAACAAGTCAGAACCTGAAGTCCTCGCACAGAGTAGAACTGAACAAAGAGGACATTGTGTGCTGGAGGAAACAAGAGGCCAGATGTAGAAGAGATGAGGATGTTGGACCACAGCGATGGGACCTTTGAGACACTCTGAAGCATAGCAGGAACCATGTGTTTCACACTGAACAACTATGAGACAAATCAAGTGTCCTTTCCAAATTCGAATCTCAGCAGATACGCTCATCACTATTAATGACACATTAATTTGCAGCTGCTAAAAAACTAATAGTTTCTGGGTCTGTGGATGGCATATGTAAAAAAAAATCCAGACATCTGGAAACCATGGATTTCATCCATTTGGTGAAGAAAGTCTAGAGAATCAAAGACTTACATTATTTTCAAAATCTTTTTCTTGTTAACATTAGACAATTGTTATGTTTCGGAAACTGAGGAGAAATAGCAAAAAATAGCAAAAGCGGTAATACACCAGAGAGGCTGAAACATATTGGATTGCAGTAACCTGGACTAACCACACAACTAGAAGTAGCCGTGGAGCGTTCCTACGGTGATCCTAGACGTCTCGTCACAGCCTTGAGAGATAGCTACACCTAAAGACAGAAAGAAGAAAGCTATCTGCCCCGGAGCAGATCCCCAAAGAAAATAGGAAGCCCCCAAACATGTAATGGTGGTTAGACAAGAAGAAAGCACTGACACAGACAGAAAATAGAATGAGCAAACGCTGGGGCCCAATCTGTCTAGACAGAAAAAGTACAGGAAAGAATTCTGACTGCAATCCAAAAACCCTAACAAAAAATACCAACACTTCTGATTGCCAAAAAACCTGAGATCCCATGATCTCATCCACCTTAATCAGATCTCTGGTGTAACAAAATGCTATTCAGCAAATAAAAAGTAACAAAGGAGCAAAGCAAAAGTGCAAACACAAACGGAGCACAATTGCAGCACCAGACCCCTAAAAGGGGGAGAGGCTGCAGTGAACTGCAAGCAGCAAACCAGCAGAGAAAATCAAACAAAGGAAAAAAAAAATAGCAAACACTTATCTGAAGGAGAGCAGGAAACTAGCAGAGCTTCAAGCAAGACCAGAAGGAACAATTGATAAACGGCAAGGCTGCTGGAAACTCATTCCACTTATATCCTACCATTCAGCGCCAGCTGAAGGCCATTCAGTACTCAGTTCATTACCCTCAGCAACCACCGGAGGGAGCCCCAGCTCAGAAGCCGCCTCCAGCATATTCACAACAGACAATTCAATTAAATTAATGCTTCAGCTTTGCTTACCTCAAGTGAAATAGTTTTCTCATCATTTCCCTTCCTAACCATGGATATCCTCACACTTCAGAATGACTCGACATCCTCATAACTGAAATGTTCTTATCCCATTCCTCACCCACACAGTTAAGTATCTTGCCCCCTCTTGCGAATTCCCATTAATTAACCAATGATGATAGAATAAAACCAACATAGATATTTCTGTAATAAGACAACTCACCTGTGAGTATCCCAAAACACCCAATATCTGTGCTAAGGTTAAAGATATGCCTGAATTCAGATCTCCAATAACACCAACCAAGCTTCCAAACTTCTTACAAAAGTAATTAGGAATTGGATCTCCAGGACCAGATAGAATCTGGAGAACACTATATACAGCATTGTTTACAGAGTTACACGAGTCATACACATGGTATCCCAGAGTCATGTTTGGTAAAATATCAGGATTCTTGTTAATTTCATCAATGGCAAAAATAAAAGCCATAAGATATCTGTAGAAATGAGGCAGAGCTCTGTAGAAAGTTAGAAAAAAAAATCAAATTTTATTAGAGAGAGAAAGAGAGAAAGGAAAGAAAATGCAAAACTAAATACTTTGCCATTCTAATAATTCAAGAGTGCTGCTGATGACCTCCAAATGATCAGGCTCCTCTGACAAGTGACCTTTTAATGAATAAGGCTGTGCTTTACCAGAAATCTCACTCCATGGTGAGCTGTGGCGTTCTGCCCCTGTCTCCCCCTGCTCTCCTCATTTTGGTGGAGCTGGATGAAATTGGTGTGAAAACGCAGAAAGTTGTAAAATCTCTGCGCAACCTCGAAGTGCATAAAAACTTGCCAAAATATCACAGTATTGTATCCGACCCAAATGTTCAATCAGTGCACATTCTGGATATAATGAAAGAATATCCACATTCACTGACATCAAACACAGATCTTAGAATAATGGAGTATTAGAAAGTTGATCATCTTTCATCATGCAATGATGAGGATGCATTCACATAAAACCGGAAAAGCTTTGATTAAATGGAGCCTTTTATATCCCAAAATGCTATTGACTTGCAGACAAACCTGACCGGCTGCCTAACTGAATGCACTGATATCGGGAGAAGCTGAACTTTTTCCATTCCAGGACCTGCCGGCTTTCCATCAGAGAGATGTGCCCTGGATGTCTACAGTCATTGTGAGCCATGGCTGTAACCATGCGCTGATACATCTGATCGCTCAGTCCACCATTTTCTGTCTTTCTCTATTGATTATGGCAGATCTGCCTGATGATCATTACCATCGTAACCTACATCTAAAAAATAACACTACAACAAACAAGAAGATACAAGATACTTACAAGTCACAGCGAGATACAACATTATTTAATTTCTTTTGTAAAATGTAATCAGTAAGACTCACAGTAAATATCCCTCCGATGATCAGATCTCCATTCTGCACATAATTTGCATTAAGTGAAGTCACTCCTCTCTGTATAAAACATTGTGGACTTGTGCCAGATATTAGGCACTGAGATAATAAAATGGTAATAAGATATAATATTGCTGTAGGCAGAAATGTTTCCATCATTGCTGCATTAGACACATTGGATTCAGTAATTTCAATAGAAGATGGAGCGCAGATCATAACATGTGTCTGTTCTTCAGGGAAGAGTGCGGCGTTCTCCGGACTTATATAGGCAATGCAGGAGAGATAGATGTATTCATAGATTCTCTTATTATGCTTCTATTCTTTTGTTATTTATTAATATATTGAAGTGAAGATCAGATGCATATAGCTGTTCAAAGCTAAAACGTGTCAGTAATTTATTTACCTTTTTTCTCTTTATAACATTATAATTTTTGCTGAAAATAATGTTCCATGTAGTAAGAGACAAACATTTCAAAGTGATGAGACATCCTGTCACTGCACCTTACATCAGCATCTCATCGCGTCCTTTGAAGCATGTATATTTTGTTGCTTTATAGTTAATATTATCTTCTGATTACTCTTTTGTACAAATTCAACAATTTTTCTTTTTTCTGCCTTTTATTTCATTTCCCTTTTCCTAATTGTCTAAGGCTATGGTTCCACGGTCCGGAACCATAGCGCTTTTGACGGAGCGGAAATTCCGCTCCGTCTAAGCCCCGCCCCCTTTCTGACGCGCGCTCTTTCCGGAGGTGATCAGGACACCTCCGGAACACCTCCGGAAAGAGCGCAGGGCTACATAGCCCTGTGTTAATTATGTTGCGGCGACGCACCGTCGCCGCAATACGCGAGGACATGCTGCGGTCTGAAAAGACGCGCCGCATGTCCGTTTACGCAGGTTTGCCACCTGCGTATTGTTACGCATAGTGGAGACGGGATTTCTTGAAATCCCCTCCACTATGCTGTAACATCTGGACGCTGCGTGTTTGGCGCTGCGCCAGCGCACAGCGCCAAACACGCAGCGTTTACTGACCGTGGAAACTCACCCTAAATGGTCAGCTTGTTATTGAAGGCACCTAAAGGCTTGAAAATCATTATAATAGACTGACATATATGTAAGCCATTTTAATAGTTGATTGTGCAATATTATATATTATATATAATATATTAAAGCAAGTCTATGACCTCTAGATTGCCCTAGAGCCCTCTGATGTGAACAGCTAATTAAAGAAGATTATCTGATGGATCGCAGACCAGGCCGGGCTGACACAGGAATATGGGGATTAAACAGATTTATAGCTGCTTGAGATAACTTATCACTCTTAAGGGCCTTTTACACATAGCGATATCGCCAGCAATATCGCTAAAGCATCACCGATTTGGTAACGCAGCAGCGATATTGCTAGCAATATCGCTATGTGTGATACTTTCCTCCGACTGGCTCCCCCGCTGTCTGTCGCTGATCGCGCGAAAATGTGCAGCTCCATTTCTTGTCGGGCACTTCCTGCTGGGCTTCCTGCTGGTGCCGACGAGCGATGCGTGGAAGCGGGCGTGAGGACGTCAGGATCGCCGCATCTGAAGGGTAAGTAGCGACCACTGCTGCATCGCTAAGTCGCTGTGAGATCTGCCTGTGTGGCAGCTCACTAGCGACCATTTAGCAATGTACCAGCGATCCTGACCGGGTCGTATCGTGGTCTGGAACGCTGCTGCATCGCTAAATGTAAAACCCCCTTTAGCCTCAGCATAAACTGAAAGGCAAGCAGACTGCTTAGGTCTGACATCAGTTAGTAATATTGACGTTATGATTAATGGCATAGATATGACAGATATGAAAGAAACGTTTTTGTAATCATGAAGAATTGGCAAGCGTAATGCATTGTCTTATGTCTTTGGATGCTTGCAGTGACACTTCCAAATTAATATTGTCAGATGGATGATGCTATCCATGCCATGACTCCTATCTATCGAAAGAATAGCAAAATGTAGCATCACATGTGAAAAAAATTGCAACAATGAAATAATAATTGGGACACCTGGTGTCGAACTTCACTCCTAGTAAATGTTTGTCACTTTTTGATAGCTCTTGTTACTTTGTTCCACTATGTCTACCTGAAGTCTGTGACACCATGTATGACTTATACCTTACCTTATTTTTACTTTGTATGATTATTTTACTATTTGTCATCCATTTGTCAGTTACAGAATTACTCTTGTAGGGATTTGTGTTATGTTTCG
>JARQOD010002304.1:0-80024 GCA_033576555.1 Oophaga sylvatica
GCAGCCTCTGGAGCTCTCTAGTCCCAGCGCATCGCAGCCTCTGGAGCTCTCTAGTCCCAGCGCATCGCAGCCTCTGGTGCTCCTTGATCCCGTTGCATTGCAGCCTCTGGTCCCAGCGCATCGCAGCCTCTGAAGCTCTCTAGTCCCAGCACATTGCAGCCTTCGGTGCTCCTGATCCCGATGTGTGTGGCCCAGCTGCGCTTGGTGACACATGTTCCCTGGAGGATGCACAGAAAGGTAAATCACAAACACCTGATATTCATTCACATCCACACTTTCCAGGAGCCACCAGAGGGAGCCCTTTAGATTCAGGTATATAGGGGTGTGGAGAAATGCAGCAGTAGGCATTCTAGCCAGACAGCCATTCTAGTTGTTGGTTGTACCTCAGACAGATCAGTTCTCCTCAGAGCATCGGAGTGAGAGATTCTACATTCTAGTCTGAGCGAGACATTTGAGTGTGATTCCTGTCAGATGAGACAGAGGAGGAAAGACAAGCTGTTACCTCAGAACAGGCTGACTGTTAGATCCCTAAGAACGTGGAAAGTGACTCTCGAAGTGAGCAAGAAATCAGTCTGACGGAAGGTCCTGATAGCTACTTTGGACAGAGTCTATGAAGGAGAAGAAGGAAGGGAACTACAGTATTTGTAACAACGAGTTGACTGAGGAACGGTCAGTGAGCGGTGATAGGAGGAAGCTGGTGACTACACCTACTGTTGCCTGTGCTTATGTTAAGGGTGTGAGTAGGGCGACAGGCGAGTGGTGAAAAGGAAGAAAGAGTGACTGAGGAGAAGTAGCGACAATAGCTGGACCTCCACTCTGCACTACCGGACACCGGGTCCGAGCTTGCTTGTTCCTTCACGGCTAGTGGGAGAAACCGGATACCCTGCTGGACTTCAGGTCGCAGAGGGGCCCTACAGTGCTGATACGTAACCGGAGTCAGGAAGAATAAGAGTCTAGCAGGGCCCTGCATATAGAGACTAGTTCTGTCCAAAAGAAGGCTCCACCACAATGTCGGCCGGGCGTAGCTGTTCTATACAGAGTTAAACTTAGCTTCATGCAAGTGGGAAACTCACACACTTTGGAAAGTAAGGAGGCCTTAAACCTACTCAGTGATTACTGTATGTGCATCCTCCACCCTGAGCAGCTTCCCGGACGTACCTGCAAATACCACCAGTAAAGGTATGGAAAGAGACTGACTTGTGTGTGTCTGCCTTATTGCCTGCACCCCTGCACCGCCATATATCTCGAGGGATCAGTCTCGCCTGTGGGGGACTTAACATCTTGCTGCCCAGTAACAACCCCTCAGAGAATCTACCCTGCAGCGCTTGTCATCCTGACCAGGAACCACAGGTGGCGTCACGAACAATTCTACAATCCCCTGTAAATATTCCCCCCTTTGAATGAGCACCCAGGGCAACGGACCGAGCTGCGCTACCCGTGACATTCCCCATTGAAGTGAACGGGCTCGGTGCCGAGTACCCCATAGGCCCTGGTACCGTGTGCGACTCATCTTTGGCGTCACTAACAGGATCCGAAGCTTACTATATGTGAGTCCTGTGTGCCTAAATGGACTGTTTTGTGCAAAAAGACTGTGTGCAGTTTTTGTGATTTTTGGCGCTATTTTACGCCATTTTGCCGCCATATTCGCGCCCTGAGGCGCTGGTGAAGAAGGTGGGCGTGCCTTCGTGGGCATACCCCCCGTGACGCGAAAGTAATGGGCGCCCTGTCTAAATGCTATTACAATGTGAGAGCCTGCCCCACTGCAAGGGAGATCCGCCTTCTCTTCATCCTCTATGCCAAGAAGAGAAAGCGAAAGTCCCGCCTCCACGGAGGAGATCAGATTGTTCCAGATGGGAAACACAGTCTGGCCTGGAGTGAGATGGCGGAAGGACAGGAGACGCTGTGTGGAGGAATGGCGGTGCGCAGACCCCGTTCCCCTGAAGAGCTGCTGCCTGTGCCTGAACCGTCCTCAGGTCTGGGGAACAACCAGAGAAAGCAGAAAGTGGAGGAGGTGGATGCGGTGCTAAAGGATATGGCCCGACACCGCGCTGAAATGGAGGCGATGGAGCAAAGCTGGCATCCCCTGAAACAGCGGCTGCTGTGGGACGCGACGCTCTCCCCCCTGGATGCACAACCGTCACCTGCGCCACCACTGGACCCAGCGGCTGATGAACCACCGGAGGCCGGCCCCAAAAGTGCTGATCCTGACTCCGCCGGGGACGCGGCGGGAGGGAAGGAGGCTGAGGAGGCCCTGCCCGGACCTGAATGCCAGCCAGGCCTGGAACCAGAGGCCGCAGCGGAATGCAGTCCCCCGGTAGGGACGACGATGGAAGACACCCAGCCGCAAGTGATGGAGATCGACTGGGAGGAGATGGAGCTCCTGGAAGACGTGGAATACGCCACCCAGAAGGAGAATGAGTGGCGACGCCGTGAGCAGGAGCAGCGGCAGCAGCAGGAGCAGCGAGAGGTGCAGCAGCTTCGCCAGAGGTACCGGGAAAAGGATCTCACTGACAAAGAGAACGTCAGGCGAGACAAAGGTACGCTCTGGGAACCGCGGCGCCAGGGGGCCATTAGAGACTTCAAACTCCAGGGGGGCTGGGGGTTCATCCATGAACCAGGCCTGTACCAGGAGGTATTTGTCAACCGCAGGGATGTGGAGTCTCACCTGCCAGAGGGGCACCCGGGAAGGGATCTGATTATTGGGGATGTTGTCACCTACACGCGGCACTGGGGTCTTAAGGGGTGGTATGCCCTGAATGTCTCCCAAGTCAGCGACCCAGTCCCTGAAGCCGGAAATGTACCCCGTGTCTCAGCGTCCCAGGCCCCAGCCAAATCAGCACCACTGCGCGCACCTGCATCCTACCCTGCAACCTAGTCCGTAACGCAACAGGCTAGTGCGTCCTCGACTAAGTCACAGCGCGCATCTGCGTCCCAATTGGAAACGCTGCAGAGCATCGCAACTGCCACAGCGACTTCTTTTGAGCCAAATCTGTATTTAGAAGAGGCACCTGTCAGGCCTCAAAAAAGTTGCAAAGCAAATCGCAAAATTGAGAAAAGGACTGTGGCTACCCAGACACAGGTAGCAGGACACGATCTTCTAGTGATGCGTTCCAGAGCGCACCGCATACTTCCAGCCCCAGGTATGGAAGGTGTAACCACTATATACAAAGAAGAACAGTAGGACCCAGACAGGGTTTACTGCAACTGTAAAAAGTTACGAAGAATTGCACTTTATTGTGAATGTGATAAATGTCTGAAAAAGTATACCCCAGTTGGATAATGTGATTGTGTTATGATAGAAATGTGATTTTTCTAGGAATGTTCTTATGAAAGACTGCGTGCTGAGGACTCTTGCAGCACAGAACTTTGGTGTAAATAGTTAGCACTTCGGTGCCCCATCTTGGTTTTACGTAAAGCCATTCTACCTCAGAAGAAAAACCCGTATGGTGTGGCCTTGAGTGAGGTCTGCAGCAAAGAAGTCCTGCAGCCTACCCAGGACCACCGTGGGAGGTTTGGTACGGGTCCTCCACAAGAATTTAGTATTTATTGTGAAAAGTATATTTTGATATTTTTCTATTGCCATTTGTACACAATGTAATGAATGTTAAAGTGTCCTTACCTCCCGCAAGGGAAGAGTTATGTTTGATGTTATTATAAAAATTGTTTTCTTTTTCAGCCCGGGAGTGCTGAATATAACTAGGGGGAGATGTGTGGCCCAGCTGCGCTTGGGGACACATGTTCCCTGGAGGATGCACAGAAAGGTAAATCACAAACACCTGATATTCATTCACATCCACACTTTCCAGGAGCCACCAGTGGGAGCCCTTTAGATTCAGGTATATAGGGGTGTGGAGAAATGCAGAGGTAGGCATTCTAGCCAGACAGCCATTCTAGTTGTTGGTTGTACCTCAGACAGATCGGTTTCTCTCAGAGCATCGGAGTGAGAGATTCTACATTCTAGTCTGAGCGAGACATTTGAGTGTGATTCCTGTCAGATGAGACAGAGGAGGAAAGACAAGCTGTTACCTCAGAACAGGCTGACTGTTAGATCCCTAAGAACGTGGAAAGTGACTCTCGAAGTGAGCATGAAATCAGTCTGACGGAAGGTCTGATAGCTACTTTGGACAGAGTCTATGAAGGAGAAGAAGGAAGGGAACTACAGTATTTGTAACAACGAATTGACTGAGGAACGGTCAGTGAGCGGTGATAGGAGGAAGCTGGTGACTACACCTATTGTTGCCTGTGCTTATGTTAAGGGTGTGAGTAGGGCGACAGGCGAGTGGTGAAAAGGAAGAAAGAGTGACTGAGGAGAAGTAGCGACGATAGCTGGACCTCCACTCTGCACTACCGGACACCGGGTCCGAGCTTGCTAGTTCCTTCACGGCTAGTGGGAGAAACCGGATACCCTGCTGGACTTCAGGTCGCAGAGGGGCCCTACAGTGCTGATATGTAACCGGAGTCAGGAAGAATAAGAGTCTAGCAGGGCCCTGCATATAGAGACTAGTTCTGTCCAAAAGAAGGCTCCACCACAATGTCGGCCGGGCGTAGCTGTTCTATACAGAGTTAAACTTAGCTTCATGCAAGTGGGAAACTCACACACTTTGGAAAGTAAGGAGGCCTTAAACCTACTCAGTGATTACTGTATGTGCATCCTCCACCCTGAGCAGCTTCCCGGGACGTACCTGCAAATACCACCAGTAAAGGTATGGAAAGAGACTGACTTGTGTGTGTCTGCCTTATTGCCTGCACCCCTGCACCACCATATATCTCGAGGGATCAGTCTCGCCTGTGGGGGACTTAACATCTTGCTGCCCAATAACAACCCCTCAGAGAATCTACCCTGCAGCGCTGGTCACCCTGATCAGAAACCACAGGTGGCGTCACGAACAATTCTACAATCCCCTGTAAATATTCCCCCCTTTGAATGAGCGCCCAGGGCAACGGACCGAGCTGCGCTACCCGTGACCTCTCCCCCATTGAAGTGAACGGGCTCGGTGCCGAGTACCCCATAGGCCCTGGTACCGTGTGCGACTCAGATGCATCGCAGTCTCTGGAGCTCTCTAGTCCCAGCGCATCGCAGCCTCTGGAGCTCTCTAGTCCCAGCGCATCGCAGCCTCTGGTGCTCCCTGATCCCGATGCATCGCAGCCTCTAGAGCTCTCTAGTCCCAGCGCATCGCAGCCTCTGGTGCTCCTGATCCCAATGCATCGCAGCCTCTGGAGCTCTCTAGTCCCAGCACATCGCAGCCTCTGGTGTTTCCTGATCCCGATGCATTGCAAATTTTGGTAATCTGTGGTCCCAGCGCATCGCAGCCTATGCTGCTTTCTTGTCCCTACGCATCTCAGCCTCCAGTGCTCTCTAGTCCCAGCACATTGCACCCTCCAGTTTTCCCTGGTCCCGATGCATTGCAGCCTCCGGTGCTCTCTAGTCCCAGCACATCACAGCCTCCGGTGCTCTCTAGTCCCAGCACATTACAGCCTCCGGAGCTCTCTAGTCCCTGTGCATCTCAGCCTCCAGTGCTCTCTAGTCCCAGCAGATTGTAGCCTCCAGTTCTACCAGGTCCGATGCATTGCAGCCTCTGGTACCAGCACATTGCAGCCTCTGCTGCTTTCTTGTCCCTGCGCATCTCAGCCTCCAGTGCTCTCTAGTCCCAGCAGATTGTAGCCTCCAGTTCTACCAGGTCCCAATGCATTGCAGCCTCTGGTGATCTCTGGTACCAGCACATTGCAGCCTCTTGTGCTCCCTAATCCCGATGCATCGCAGCCTCTGGAGCTCTCTAGTCCCAGCAACGCAGCCTCTGAGCTTCTGTCGCACATCGCAGCCTCTGGAGCTCTCTAGTCCCAGCACATCGCAGCCTCTGGAGCTCTCTAGTCCCAGCACATCAGCAGCCTCTGATGCTCCCTGATCCCGATGCATTGCAGATTCTGGTGCTCTCTGGTCCCAGCACTTTGCAGCCTCTGCTGCTTTCTTGTCCCTGCGCATCTCAGCCTCCAGTGCTCTCTTGTCCCAGCTAGAGTTGAGCGATACTTTCCGATATCCAAAAGTATCGGAATCGGAATGGTATCGCCGATACCCCAAAAATATCGGCGATACCTGATACCGATACCGGAAATCCAATGTAAGTCTATGGGAGCAAAATATCGGAATTAAAAAAACCCCATTTTTGCCTTGTTGGTTAATTGTACATGAAGGAAAACAACAAAGAGTAATGTAGAATGTATTGTGGAAGGTTGAGGAGACATTAAAGGCATAGATGTTTAACCCAATCAAATGGAATAGCATAAATATATGTTTTTTTTTAAAGATGTTCGGATTGACGAAGAAATTGACAATGTTTACGTTTTTTCTATTTTGGCAAATATGTATATTTCACAACTTCCATGCTCTTCACCTTTTTAACTTTAGACACACTTTCTCCTTCATAATCTTCAGCAGCATCATCTTTTTCATCAAATTATTCTTCATCTTCACCTTCTTTATCTTCTTCTTAAACTTCTTGCTATTCATCTTTTTGTTAACATTACTCATATTCTTCTTATTCAACTATTATTCTTCATATTGTACTTCATCTTCTTCATCATATTCTTATTTGTGACAGAGATTCCTGTACTTGTAATCTGTCAAAGTATGAATTTTTCATCCTTCCGTTCTTGCTGTCACAAAAGATTTAAATTACAACAGTATTTGTCCGTGTTCAGTTTAGCCTGCAGCAGCAGGCATTTTCCAGGGGCACCACGAGGAGGAATGGACTCACCCCCATACACTGCTTAGTCTTCTTCTGCTTATAATTTAGAGCATATATTTTGCTCTTCATTTTGGTCTTATACTTCATGTTCTTCTGCTTATTGTTCTTAAGTCTCTTGTTCTGTATCTTGTAGTTTGTCTTAACCTTCTTAGTCCTGTTGGGTAATCTTTTATTTCTTCTTTGTGATGGTGTTTAGGCTGGTTGGCTTGATGCTCGTCGTCCTTGTGGTCGTCATCTTCTTCGGGGTGGTCATCAGGGTCGTCGTCTTCATTGTTGGAGATCCAGAGTGATTACCCAAAAAAACATTTAAAAAATCTTCAATTTGTAAATGTAGCAGAAGGTACAAGAGCCAATGCAAGTAACGAGGACCAGCTGACTGTGCTGGAACCCGGAGGGGCAGCAGAAGGAAAAGAGCCAATGGCACAACCGAGGACCAGCTGACGTTACTGGGACACGGTTACTAAGCAGGAGGTACCTGTGCTCCAAAGCACTACCAAGGACCAGCAGACGTTGCTGGAACTCGGATACCGAGATGGAGGCACCTAGGCCAAAGGCACTGCGGAGAACCAGCTGACGGTACTGGAACCCGGAGGGGCAGCAGAAGGAAAAGAGCCAATGGCACAACCGAGGACCAGCTGACGTTACAGGGACACGGTTACTAAGCAGGAGGTACCTGTGCTCCAAAGCACTACCAAGGACCAGCAGACGTTGCTGGAACTCGGATACCGAGATGGAGGCACCTAGGCCAAAGGCACTGCGGAGAACCAGCTGACGGTACTGGAACCCGGAGGGGCAGCAGAAGGAAAAGAGCCAATGGCACAACCGAGGACCAGCTGACGTTACAGGGACACGGTTACTAAGCAGGAGGTACCTGTGCTCCAAAGCACTACCAAGTACCAGCAGACGTTGCTGGAACTCGGATACCGAGATGGAGGCACCTAGGCCAAAGGCATTGCGGAGAACCAGCTGATGGTACTGGAACCCGGAGGGGCAGCAGAAGGAAAAGAGCCAATGGCACAACCGAGGACCAGCTGACGTTACAGGGACACGGTTACTAAGCAGGAGGTACCTGTGCTCCAAAGCACTACCAAGTACCAGCAGACGTTGCTGGAACTCGGATACCGAGATGGAGGCACCTAGGCCAAAGGCACTGCGGAGAACCAGCTGACGGTACTGGAACCCGGAGGGGCAGCAGAAGGAAAAAAGCCAATGGCACAACCGAGGACCAGCTGACGTTACAGGGACACGGTTACTAAGCAGGAGGTACCTGTGCTCCAAAGCACTACCAAGGACCAGCAGACGTTGCTGGAACTCGGATACCGAGATGGAGGCACCTAGGCCAAAGGCACTGCGGAGAACCAGCTGACGGTACTGGAACCCGGAGGGGCAGCAGAAGGAAAAGAGTCAATGGCACAACCGAGGACCAGCTGACGTTACAGGGACACGGTTACTAAGCAGGAGGTACCTGTGCTCCAAAGCACTACCAAGGACCAGCAGACGTTGCTGGAACTCGGATACCGAGATGGAGGCACCTAGGCCAAAGGCACTGCGGAGAACCAGCTGATGGTACTGGAACCGGAGGGGCAGCAGAAGGAAAAGAGCCAATGGCACAACGAGGACCAGCTGACGTTACAGGGACACGGTTACTAAGCAGGAGGTACCTGTGCTCCAAAGCACTACCAAGGACCAGCAGACGTTGCTGGAACTCGGATACCGAGATGGAGGTACCTAGGCCAAAGGCACTGCGGAGAACCAGCTGACGGTACTGGAACCCGGAGGGGCAGCAGAAGGAAAAGAGCCAATGGCACAACCGAGGACCAGCTGACATTACTGAACCCCAGTAACACAGGAGCAAGTGTTGACTGTGATGAAACGGTGCACACCACGACGGCTGCTGCCGTCCGACCCGGTAAACTGCAGGGATTTATAATTATCCAACCGCTGCCACCAATATGTGATGAAACGGTGCACACACACGACGGCTGCTGCCGTCCGACCCGGTAAACTGCAGGGATTTATAATTATCCCACTTCCACTTAGGAACTTGCAGCTCTCTGGCGCCCCCTTACCCTCAGGTCAGTCAGGGAACTGCACCTAGGATAATCAGTCGCCAGACGGGTCACTTGGATGTGTGCTGGCTATTGGGCACGCTGCAGTGAGGGAATTATAATTACTCCGAGCCGCAGCCGGGTAATACACTTATAATACCCGCTCCGTCACTGCCAACGCCACCCCATATGTCAACACATAACACCCCCTTCTTTTAAGCTGCCACCAGCTATGGTTTTTCTTACTGAACAATTTATCAAGAGGGTCCGTAGCAACCCCAAAACAGTAGCGTAGTGCTTCAGGCACGTGCAAATTCGTTTATAGAGCAGGAGAAACAAACTAATAAATTTATAGGTTTATTCCTTAAAAAAAAAGGCAGTGCTTATACAATATAAAAAAAGATGTAACAAACTGAGGCAATATAGTTATGTACAATACAGTTACAAAATAAACGGGATTAAGAATGAAAGACTCACATGATAGTTAGATCATATACAGGCAAGCCAGGCTGGGGGAAGGAGCCACACGTCATAGTTCATTTGCAGATCTCTTAGTCAAGACGTCACAGCAAGGAATGACAAGGGGGGCTCACTGCCAGACTTATACCTGGGACTGCTGACCTCACGAAAAGGGGAGGGTTTTTCTGGCCACCTCCCCGGGACAGAAGTGTATGATTTGAGCTCTGAAATATCATAAGGTCCATCCCTCGTCCTGTGAACCTAGCAGAATAACGGCAGACCTATCAATGATCTTACTTTAAAATGACGGTTCCAATGAGCCCAAACTTGGATGAGCTAGTTTGTGGGGGATCCGAGAATTCCATTTCTCGGGTTCTGTTGGAGTTACGGGTTCACCAGTACCACGGGAACGATGCCTGTCAGGCGCATGTTTCACAACAGTACTTTCGTGTTTCTAGCGAACGCTCCCACCGTGTGATAACCAAAACAGAATGAATTCTCCAAAATGGCTGCTATAGAAGGAGAGCACATGTGAAGACAATGGCGACCCCTACGGTGAGGCGGGAAAAACTCTAGCACTGGCAGCTCACATTACACTGCCTGAGTGCAGGCTGGGAGGGGGGTTGATGGGAAGCATGAGAGAGGGAGGGGGGAAACTTGGCTCCGTGGGCTGTCAGTACAAAACAGGATGAGGACTGTAGTTCTAGCAACAGCACAAGACATGGAGCTCCAGTATCATCACACCTCCCCACTTTAGAGGGCGCTACGGAGGCATGACCTGTCGGTAATCCGACATGCGCACCTCAGCGGGTTCGCCACATCGTGATAACCCATTGGCCATGGCTTGGGCCAGCATGTCCAGGAGGGGATCCTCTTCCCTGTCCTCGGGCAGATTGCAGACCGATAGGACGCAGGCTTCACGTTCGTGATGGGCCTTCATCATGTTGACGTGAAAGGCCTTGCGCCTACCCCGAGTGTGGTCAAGCGTGACCACGTAGGTGACTGGGTTGAGCTGTTGGTGCACGACGTACGGGCCTTCCCAGGCTGCCTGAAGCTTATCCTTTGGTACGGGGACCAGCACCCACACCTTTTGACCCACCTGGTAGGTCCGCTCCCTGGCGTTCTGGTCGTACCAGTGCTTCTGGTCAGCCTGAGCCTGCGTCATGTTGTCATGCACCAACTGCGTCAAGGTCTGCATCTTGTCACGGAAGCGCATGACATAATCCACGATGGACACTTCCGTGGGGTTTGGCTCATCTTCCCAGGATTCTCTTATCAACCCAAGGGGTCCCTGGACTCGCCTACCATACAGGAGCTCGAAGGGGGAGAACCCCGTCGAGGCCTGCGGGACTTCTCTGTAGGCAAATAGCAGGTGTGGGAGGTACCGCTCCCAATCGCGTCCCTGGGTCTCAACCAGCATGCGGAGCATCTGTTTGAGGGTACCGTTAAAGCGCTCACACAAACCATTGGTCTGTGGGTGATACGCACTCGATACCATACGCGTCACCTGCATTTTGCTGCAGAGAGCCTTCATTAGGCGAGACATAAATTGGGTCCCTTAATCGGTAAGCATCTCCCTGGGAAATCCTACCCGTGAAAAGATGGTCACCAGTGCATCCGCCACCTTATCTGCCCTAGTTGAGGACAGAGCTACTGCCTCCGGGTACCGGGTAGCGTAGTCTACCACAGTAAGGATGTATTGCTTTCCAGAGCTGCTGGGGACGGCCAGCGGGCCCACAATGTCCACCGCGATCCTCTGGAAAGGCTCCTCTTTCACTGGCAACGGGATCAGGGGAGCCTTAAGAGCATGCCCCGCCTTCCCCACTCTTTGACAGGTGATACAGGAGCGGCAGTAGTTAGTCACATCTGTCCCCATCTTGGGCCAATAGAAGTGTTGAGACAGCCGTGCCTTAGTTTTGCTGATCCCCAAGTGTCCAGCGAGTGGAATCTCATGGGCAATCCTCAACAACTCACCTCGGAACTGGTGCGGGACGACCAGCTGTTTTTCCCTTAACCACTCCTTTTGGGAATCTCCGGGTACTGTCTCCCGGTACAACCTTCCTCGTTCCCAGAACACCCTCTCCTTATCAGTCACGGAGGTGGGCGTCTCGGCGAGGTGCCTCAAGTTCTCCAGGCTCGCATCTGAGTGCAGAGTGGCCTGGAACTCCTGGCTGGAGGCAGCCAGAAGTGACGTTAGGGTTCCTTCCTCACTGGGACCCTCTGGGACCGGCTCTGGGTCCACCTCTGGTTCAGTCTCTCCTGTAGCGGAGGAGGGTCCAGATGGCAGGGCGCTACCTGCGATCCGGGCACTCTGACTGCGGGTGACAGCAGCTACATATGCAGTCTCCCCGGGGATTTCTATAGACCCATCAGCCTGCGCTGCTATGGACTCTACCTCCCCATCCAACCCCAACACTTCAGGAGCAGTGCTACTTATGGGCCAGTTATTCTTCCTCGGTGGCACTGGTCAGTGTCATGGCGTCACCTTCCTCCCGGTTCCCATGCACCTCCCCATTTCCTTGAGCACTGTCGCTTGCTCCTGCTAGGGGTTCCTCAGCCGTCTCACTCCGCAGAGCGACGTGGCTGAACGCTCCTGTACCTGTGGACACATCTACCACTTCAGAGAAAGGGTTAACAGATTCAGATGGCACAGATACATCACTATCAACATCATTCCTAGGGAAAGAAAGGTTATCAGTTGCATCATCACTTCGCAAAGCATTAGCAGGTAACACAATCAGTTTCCCATCATCATCAACATCAACATCATGGTTAACGTTAACCTTATCATCAGATTGGGAAGGGGTGTCAGGGACATAGTACGCCACCATCCTCCCCAGATCAGTCCCCAATAAAACATCAGTGGGCAGGTTTTCGGACACCCCCACTTCCTTCACCCCGCTCCGGCACCCCAGTCAATGAAAACTCTGGCTATCGGCAAGGGGTAGTGGACGCCCCCAATCCCTGTGACAGTTAAGGTTTTCCCGGAATCAACTCTTCAGGGGCCGCCAGTTCGGGTCGGATGAGGGTTCGTTCAGCCCCGGTGTCCTTGAGGCCTGTAGCAAGACGGGCCCCCACGCGGACGGGCTGCACGTTGTCATCAACCCTCCCCACCACACCACCCACCAAAAGAACAGAGGCGTTGGGCCCGGAGGCCTTGGCTGGGGGGTTCTTCTGCCTCTCCGGACAGGTGGCGCTGATGTGTCCAGTCCTTTTACAGGAGAAACACTGGCGGGGGTCTGATGTAGGCCGGGCGCTGGCAAAGGGGATAGTGCCTCCAGAGGGACGGCTGGCAGGGGCACTGGGGTTGGTTGCAGGCTTACCCCCTCCCCAGCGGGTGGTGACGGGCTTCCGCACCTCGGGTTTCCGGTTGGCCTCATAGCTGTCGGCGATCCGGGCTGTTGTGACCGCGTCCTCTGGTTCTCGGTCCAGGATGAACTGTCGGACCTCAGCTGGGCACAGATGCAGGAACTGGTCTTTGATCATCAGGTCTTTCAGCTCCTCATAGGTGTCAACTGACAGTCCCTGGATCCACTGGTCAAAGTGGGTCCTGAGTCCTTGCACCACATCGCTATAGCTGTCATGTGGGCCACGTTGGAGGTTCCGGAACTTCTTTCGGTATACCTCAGGGGTTAGCTGGTACTTGGCAATCAGGGCCTGCTTGATGGCCTCATAGTCACTGTCTTGATCTGGCGCGAGGGAAGCAAACGCCTCCAAAGCTTTGCCCTTTAGCCCGGGGGTCAAGTACCTGGCGCATTGGTTGGCAGGCAGCCGGTACTGTCTGCAGACTTTCTCAAAGGCCCGCAGAAAAGTGTCCAAGTCTCCGTCCCTTTCCAGCACGGGAAAGTGCTCCGGCCGGGGCTTGGGACTCTGAGTGCTGCTGGGCACACTGCTCTGGGCTGTGGAGGGCATTGCCCCTCGCTGGACCATCTCCAGCTCATGGGCTCTCTGCGCTTGGGCTTCCCGCTCGGCTCGCGCTCTCTCAGCCTCCCGCTCGGCTCTCTCAGCCTCCCGCTGGGCCTCTCGTTGGGCTTGGCGCTCGGCTCGGGCCTCCTGCTGGTATTGCTGAATCAGCTTCAGGCGCTCCCCCGGTCGTCGGTGGGGAGTTCCTCCAGGGCCGCCTGCAGGTAAGGGTCCAACCCACCCTGGGTGTAAGCCTGCAGGGTTTGGGCCTCTGCTGCCGCCCCACCTTGGCTTGGGCCGGCTTCTGTGCCCTCCTCACTCTCAGCGTGGTCCTGTGACATCAGGATCTTGATCAGTTGAGCTTTGGTTTGGCCCATGGGGTCAAGGCCTCGGGAAATGCATATTCCAGCAAGAGTGTCCCTTTTCTGCAGTTTGTACCAACTTGCTCCTATTGTAGCCATGTTTGCCAAATAAAAGATAGGATAGAAAAACAAAGAGAAGGGAGGGGTAACCGCAAGTACACACAATTGTCTCAGGACTAATAAACACTGAGTCTGTTCTCCAAAACTTTAGTTGCAGGGTCGCTGAAGAACCGTGCAAGTTTTTTAGTGAATGGAATGATTGCTCAAACCAGATCACTAATGCTCTATAATCCCACCGCTGCCACCAATATGTGATGAAACGGTGCACACACACGACGGCTGCTGCCGTCCGACCCGGTAAACTGCAGGGATTTATAATTATCCCACCGCTGCCACCAATATGTGATGAAACGGTGCACACACACGACGGCTGCTGCTGTCCGACCCGGTAAACTGCAGGGATTTATAATTATCCCACTTCCACTTAGGAACTTGCAGCTCTCTGGCGCCCCCCTTACCCTCAGGTCAGTCAGGGAACTGCACCTAGGATAATCAGTCGCCAGACGGGTCACTTGGATGTGTGCTGGCTATTGGGCACGCTGCAGTGAGGGGAATTATAATTACTCCGAGCCGCAGCCAGGTAATACACTTATAATACCCGCTCCGTCACTGCCAACGCCACCCCATATGTCAACACTTAACACCCCCTTCTTTTAAGCTGCCACCAGCTATGGTTTTTCTTACTGAACAATTTATCAAGAGGGTCCGTAGCAACCCCAAAACAGTAGCGTAGTGCTTCAGGCACGTGCAAATTCGTTTATAGAGCAGGAGAAACAAACTAATAAATTTATAGGTTTATTCCTTAAAAAAAAGGCAGTGCTTATACAATATAAAAAAAGATGTAACAAACTGAGGCAATATAGTTATGTACAATACAGTTACAAAATAAACGGGATTAAGAATGAAAGACTCACATGATAGTTAGATCATATACAGGCAAGCCAGGCTGGGGGAAGGAGCCACACGTCATAGTTCATTTGCAGATCTCTTAGTCAAGACGTCACAGCAAGGAATGACAAGGGGGGGCTCACTGCCAGACTTATACCTGGGACTGCTGACCTCACGAAAAGGGGAGGGTTTTTCTGGCCACCTCCCCGGGACAGAAGTGTATGATTTGAGCTCTGAAATATCATAAGGTCCATCCCTCGTCCTGTGAACCTAGCAGAATAACGGCAGACCTATCAATGATCTTACTTTAAAATGACGGTTCCAATGAGCCCAAACTTGGATGAGCTAGTTTGTGGGGGATCCGAGAATTCCATTTCTTGGGTTCTGTTGGAGTTACGGGTTCACCAGTACCACGGGAACGATGCCTGTCAGGCGCATGTTTCACAACAGTACTTTCGTGTTTCTAGCGAACGCTCCCACCGTGTGATAACCAAAACAGAATGAATTCTCCAAAATGGCTGCTATAGAAGGAGAGCACATGTGAAGACAATGGCGACCCCCTACGGTGAGGCGGGAAAACTCTAGCACTGAGAGCTCACATTACACTGCCTGAGTGCAGGCTGGGAGGGGGGTTGATGGGAAGCATGAGAGAGGGAGGGGGGAACTTGGCTCGTGGGCTGTCAGTACAAAACAGGATGAGGACTGTAGTTCTAGCAACAGCACAAGACATGGAGCTCCAGTATCATCACACCTCCCCACTTTAGAGGGCTAACCGACCGCAACACGACAGGACAACTTATTGGAGGCTAAGTGACGTTTACACTGACAGGAAACAGATGGCGTGCTGTAACCAGTCTGGCAGGAGTGAGTACCCGTGCCAATGACACTTCCGAGCAACAACTGGCGGTGTTGAAGCCCAGGGATGGGAAGACAACAGGGTGGAGGCAGCATGACTTTTTGCCGTTCACACAGCAGGGGAACAGCTGACATTACTGAACCCCAGTAACACAGGAGCAAGTGTTGACTGTGCTAACAGCACTTCCGAGCAACAACTGGCGGTGTTGGAGCCCAGGGATGAGAGAGAACATGGTGGAGGCAGCAGGACTTTTTGCCGTTCACACAGCAGGGGAACAGCTGACATTACTGAACCCAGTAACAAGGAGCAAGTGTTGACTGTGCTAACAGCACTTCCGAGCAACAACTGGCGGTGTTGTAGCCCAGGGATGAGAAGAGAACATGGTGGAGGCAGCAGGACTTTTTGCCGTTCACACAGCAGGGGAACAGCTGACATTACTGAACCCCAGTAACACAGGAGCAAGTGTTGACTGTGCTAACAGCACTTCGAGCAACAACTGGCGGTGTTGAAGCCCAGGGATGAGAAGAGAACATGGTGGAGGCAGCAGGACTTTTTGCCATTCACACAGCAGGGGAACAGCTGACATTACTGAACCCCAGTAACACAGGAGCAAGTGTTGACTGTGCTAACAGCACTTCCGAGAAACAACTGGCGGTGTTGAAGCCCAGGGATGAGAAGAGAACATGGTGGAGGCAGCAGGACTTTTTGCCGTTCACACAGCAGGGGAACAGCTGACATTACTGAACCCCAGTAACACAGGAGCAAGTGTTGACTGTGCTAACAGCACTTCCGAGCAACAACTGGCGGTGTTGGAGCCCAGGGATGAGAAGACAACAGGGTGGAGGCAGCAGGACTTTTTGACGTACACACAGCAGGGGAACAGCTGACATTACTGAACCCCAGTAACACAGGAGCAAGTGTTGACTGTGCTAACAGCACTTCCGAGCAACAACTGGCGGTGTTGGAGCCCAGGGTCAAGGAGGATGTTTAAATACTAGATCAAGTAATTTCCTTGTTACCTGTCAATTTTAAATGTCTATACTTCAAACAAGAGAAAGATAACCTTTACTACCATAAGATGATGATTTCATTTAAACTAATATCTAGATAAATAAAGAATTGACAAACATAAACACATACATTAACATGTTGAACAGCAATGCAAACCACAAAATAAATTAGTTAAGGAATCTGTTATACGGTTGTACATAAAAGCATACAAGTACATATCTGAATCCATTAATGATGGATAAGTAACAGTATGTACACCATTTTTATTGTATAGACAATGAATGTCTGACTTCAAAACATCATCAGCATTACAAGTTATCTGTGATATTACTAAAATGTTCCATTTGCTGAACAATGTCACTAAACAGTTTATACAAAATTATACAATTTCCATCATGTAATACTCATAATATGTGGCAATAATCATTTTTATTAACAAACATAACCTTTAAAAAGTGCATAGTGCATAGTGAAAATTGCTATTTATGGCTGACTGTCGACTTGCAAGCATGACAACGGATAGATAAGGTATATATAGATGAGACTGCATAGCCACAGATGGTGAATGGCGATGTAATACTGTACCTCAATAAAGTGTGCGTCACTACTACATAATTTTTTTTATATAGCTTTATAAACAGGGTACATGGATGTATGCTTGCACCTTTGTTTTGACGCACAGACTGCCTTCCTGCTGAGACGCGTTGGGTAGTGAACAGTTGTGTGCAGTGTGCACTGCAGTCTCTGCGGAATAACCACACTTTGACCTTATAACTTTTCAGACTTTCTTTATCAATCTACCAAGATGAAGAAGGCAGGGAGTAAGGCACGTGGTCGTGGCCGTGGAGTTTCTTCAGGGAGAGGACATGGGGATTCTGTGGCTGCTGCGGCCCCCAGTGACACAGCATCCACCAGTTTTCCCGTGAGCGTTCCTTTATGCGCACTTTTGTAGGAGCTCGGAGTACCCCCCTGCTGCGGGAAGAACAAATTGAAGCCGTTGTTGTTTGGATGTCAGCCAATGCATCGACTTCAATTGCTTCCACCTCCTCTCAGGACCACAGCACTGTTGAGCAACCATCTGTCTCTTCACCGCCTGGCAAATTGCCCAGGCAGTCAGAGAGTTCTGTACAGGAGCCAGCTGAGTGTCTGCTTCTGTTCTCAGAATCTATTGGCTTGCAAACAGGGGCCCAGCCAAGCAGCATTCTGTAATGTGAAGAGGGAGTATGCAGTGATGCGCAACAGCTGTGTCTCTCTGAATCTGAAGAGGCGGGTGAGACAGTGCCGATGGTCAGCACACCGCAGAACGCATCTGATGATGATGAGACTCAGGTGCCAGTTTCTGTTGAGCATGGTGCTGGCCAGACCACCCAACAGCAGGTGTTGGAAGAGGGTAGTGGAGATGATGAGGTCCAAGACCCAACATGGCATGAGGAACAGGAAGGTGGTGGGAGCAGCTCAGAGGAATCCTAATAATAATAATATTAATTTATATAGCGCCATCATATTACGCATCGCTTTACAGTTTTGCAGTTTAAGAACACAAGTCATAAGTAACAACGTTAACAATACAATAATTTAAGCTAAATAAGTCGCCCCTGCTCGTGACAGCTTACAATGTACAATGAGGTGGGGGAGATACAAAGTATAGGTGTTTATATACAATGGTGCATTTACAATGATGGTCCAGCCATCTTAAGGGACTGAGGGATGGAGATAGTGAATGGGCTAGAGACACACACACACATACACACTTACACAGAATACATAGAATGACTTTGATTAGTGAATGTGATAGGCCGCTCTGAACAAATGTGTTTTGAGGGAGCGCCTGAAACCATGCAAATTGTGGATAGTCCTAATTTCTTGGGGTACAGCATTCCAGAGGATTGGCGTAGTGCGGGAGAAGTCTTGGAGTCGGGAGTGGGAGGTACGTATTAGTGCAGAGGTTAGTCGAAAGTCGTTTGCAGAGCGCAGCAGTCGGTTAGGCCGATAGATAGAAATGAGGGAGGAGATGTAGGAGGGGTGCTGCACTGTGGATAGTTTGTGGCTGAGAACCAGTACTTTGGTTGAAAGCTGGGAGAGGCCTAGAGAAGTGGTTAGTGATAGAAGGAAGATAGAGGAAGACATTGCCCCAACGGTACAAACAGGAGGGAGAGTTAGGCTGCAGACTCGGTTGCCTGTAGCCTCCAGTTTGGCACCTGTTCGGAGCAGTTGTCTTCCAAAAGTCAAAACGTGCGCTCCCAGGACTTGCACTGTGTGGTCCTTTTTTCACACACTTGCACATGATATTTGCTATGTCAAATGCAAGCTGTGTAATCAAAAATTAAAAATAGCTAAAAGTGTCAGTCACCTCAATACCACAAATATGTGGAAACATGTGCGGACAAAGCATGTAGTTGAGTTACAAAGACACACTGGAGATGTAGGCCAACCTACAGCAGCACCTACATCTTCAGGTTGTGTTGAAGCCTCTTCATCGAGCTCACACACAGCTGGTTCTGCTTCCTCACAGGATCGCCATGGAAGAACCTCGGCCACTGTTGTCCAGAGACAAACTGTTATTCCACACACAGCAGCAAGTTCCCTGTCATCCTCACACTCCCAGGCCACAAAACAGCTATCGGTAGCACAGGCATGGGATAAAAGACGGCCATACTCCGCAAACCATGCACGAGCACAGGCTCTGAATGCTGGCATTGCAAAACTCCTGTCCCTTGAAATGCTGTCATTCAGGCTGGTGGAGACAGACAGTTTCCGTAACTGAATATCATTGTCAGTCCCACAATACAATGTGCCAAGCCGATTTCATTTCAGCAGGCAAGCCGTCCCTGGTCTGCAAAAGCATGTTGAGGGAAAAATTAAACATGCGCTACTAAACGCCCTCAGTAGCAAGGTCCACCTGACCACCGATGCGTGGACCAGTACCCATTGTTATGATCTGCTACAACCAGTAAGGAAAGAAGGGAATTCTGTCCCTACAATACAACTAAGCTGAATCCCTACGATGTAACGGGGAACCTGATCCTGCGACCAGACCCGCTAAAGTCCTCATCTAGTGTGAACGAAGACCTATAGTTGCGAGGGAGTAATCCCTACAAGATCTAGGGACTGGGAGAAAAGGTGGACACCTCCTAACATAAATTGTAGCATGGATAATTAAACAGAAAAATAAATACTTTGCGATCCTAACATCAAGCAAAACTGACAGATTAAGGCACCTAAGCACCCGGCTAGCTTAACAGTAGATAATACAATGAAGTCAAGCAAAGCCAGAAGGGCGGAGCCAGACTAAATAGGGAAAAAAGGTCATGTGACCAGCAAACTGAAACAAAACCTAACAAGAGGGTTCTAACACCCATGGCCAGGGACAATGCCTTTCCCTCACTGCCCATTGGGTCAATGTTGTGTAGCCGGGTACTGATCTTGCGAGTGGCGCTGTACGTGTTCTGCCAACTCCAAGGATTGCAGGAATCAAGTCTTTACACATTGATTCCTCCTCCTACTCCAGTTCCTCAGAATCATCGCTGCAGGAGCCGTCACGGTCTACCTCCACATGGACCCATGAACGTTTACCTGTTGCGACCGATATGAGCACAGCCGTGTCCAAATGTCAACAGGCCGTCCTGAAATTAATTTCCATGGGGAATCTTAGCCACACAGCGCAGGAGCTCTGTAATGCCATAAAGCAGGAGAGCGACGTGTGGTTTTTGGAAGCGAATCTACAGGCAGGCTTGGTAGTGTGTGACAATGGCCGAAATCTGGTGGCAGCTCTAGGCCTTGGCAACCTCACTCACATACCATGTCTGTCATATGTGCTCAACTTGGTCGTGCAGAGTTTTTTGAGGGACTATCCGGATCTTGATGCACTGCTGCACAAGGTCCGCCTAGAGTGCGCTCACTTGCGACGTTCCAGCATGGCCAGATCGCTGATTGCAGCTCTGCAACGCAGATTTCGCCTTCATGAACATCGCATCATATGTGACGTACCCACCAGGTGGAATTCCTCGTTACATATGTTGGAGCGGTTGTGTGAGCAGCAGCCAACAGTAATGGAGTATCAGCTGCATCAGGCGCAATCAACTCGCAATTTGCGCCGTTCACACTTCACCACTACTGAGTGGGCCTCCATAATAATAATAATAATAATATTCTTTATTTATATAGCGCCATCATATTCCGCAGCGCTTTACAGTTTAACAGTTTCAAAACACAAGTCATAAGTAACAACGTTAACAATACAATAATTAAAGCAAAATCAGCCGCCCCTGCTGGTGAAAGCTTACAATCTACAATGAGGTGGGGGAGATACAAAGTACAGGTGTTTATATACAATGGTGTTTTTACAATGATGGTCCAGCCATTTTAAGGGAGTGAGGGATGCATGGAGATAGTGAATGGGCTACACACACACACTTACACATTGAATGACTTTGATTAGTGAATGTGATAGGCCGCTCTGAACAAATGTGTTTTGAGGGAGCGCCTGAAACCATCCAAATTGCGGATAGTCCTAATTTCTTGGGGTAGAGCATTCCAGAGGATTGGCGCAGCGCGGGAGAAGTCTTGGAGTTGGGAGTGGGAGGTACGGATTAGTGCAGAGGTTAGTCGAAGGTCGTTTGCAGAGTGCAGCAGTCGGTTAGGCCGATAAATATAAATGAGGGAGGAGATGTAGGGGGGTGCTGCGCTGTGGAGAGCTTTGTTGGTGAGAACCAGTAATTAGAATTGGATCCTATAATGAATGGGCAGCCAGTGTAATGAGTGGCGAAGGACTCTATGAAGGACATCTGCCACGTTTTGCGTGCATTTGATGAGTCAACGCGGATGGCGAGTGCAGATGATGCACTAGTCAGCCTGACTGTGCCCCTTATCTGCCTGCTTCAAAAAACACTGCAAGCACTAAGGCATGAGGTTTTGGAAGAGGTGGAGGATGAGGAGTCACAAATTCCATCACCTTCTGGACAGTCAGCGCAACGTGGTTCCTCACAAAGGGCTGGAGGACTTTCAAAGTACCATGCTGTATCAACAATTGAACCTCCAGAGTCGCTGTCTATATTTTCATAACCATTCCAAACTTTTAATGTATTTACAAAGCACATAATGTACATTTTTTGTCTATCCTTTTGTAATGCTATTGTGTTTCCATAAACTGATGTTACAGAATTATGATACAATGTTTTTAAATTTTGAGTTTTAAATTTTGTAAATTTTTATGTATTTGAAGGACTTTGTGAGGAGGATGAGGAGGAGTCAATGGAGGAGGAAGACATCGCTCCAGAGGGAGGTAGACAATGCTCTAGTCAGTATGTAGACCAAGGGTGGGGTGATGCACAGCAGGCAGAGATGACGCCTCTTGCAGGGGACTGCGTTTCTTGGCCAGTTGGGAGTCTGCAGCACATGGTTGATTTCATGCTGCAGTGCCTGAGAAACGACCGCCGCATCGAACACATTCACACCACGTCTGATTATTGGGTGTACACCCTCCTAGACCCTCGCTACCGGGACAACTTACAAAGCCTCATCACACCGTTGAACCGGGAGCGTAAAATTTGGAAGTACCAAGACACACTGGTGCAATCCATAATGTTCTCCATTCCAGCCGAGAGCACTGCTGCTGCTAATGCTTTACAAAGCAGCTCTGTGCGTCGAGGCAGTGGAGACAGCTCTGCAACAAGAGGGAGCACAAGCAGCGCCTCTGCACAGGGCAAGACCAGTATGTTCCAAATGTGGCGAAGTTTTGTGGCAGCGCCACCAATGTCTACACCATCCGAGACGGCTCCAGTCAGCAGGAGGCAACATTTCCGTAAGATGGTGACAGACTACAGTCATGGCCAAAAGTTTTGAGAATGACACAAATATTAATTTTTACAAAGACTACTGCTTCACTTTTTCTAATGGCAATTTGCATATACTCCAGAATGTTATAAAGAGTGATCAGCTTAACAGCAATTACTTGCAAAGTCAATATTTGGCTAGAAAATGAACTTTATCCCCCAAAACACATTTCAACATCATTGCAGCCCTGCCTTAAAAGGACCAGCTAATCTCTTTTTAGTGATTGCTCCATTAACACAGGTGTGGGTGTTGATGAGGACATGGCTGGAGATCAATCTGTCATGATTAAGTAAGAATGACACCACTGGACACTTTAAAAGGAGGCTTGTGCTTGGCATCATTGTTTCTCTTCTGTTAACCATGGTTATCTCTAAAGAAACACGTGCAGTCATCTTTGCAATGCACAAAAATGGCCTAGCAGGGAAGAGTATCGCAGCTAGAAAGATTGCACCTCAGGCATCAATCTATCGCATCATCAAGAACTTCAAGGAGAGAGGTTCCATTGTTGCCAAAAAGGCTTCAGGGCACCCAAGAAAGACCAGCAAGTGCCAGGACCATCTCTTAAAAGTGTTTCAGCTGCGGGATCGGGCTACCAGCAGTGCAGAGCTTGCTCAGGAATGGCAGCAGGCAGGTGTGAGTGCATCTGCACGCACTGTGAGGCGGAGACTCTTGGAGCAAGGCCTGGTCTCAAGTAGGGCAGCAAAGAAGCCACTTCTCTCCAGAAAAAACATCATGGACAGACTGATATTCTGCAAAAGGTACAGGCAGTGAACTGCTGAGGACTGGGGTAAAGTTATTTTCTCTGATGAATCCCCTTTTCGATTGTTTGGGACATCAGGAAAACGCCTCATTCGGAGAAGACAAGGTGAGCGCTACCACCAGTCTTGTCTCATGCCAACTGTTAAGCATCCTGAAATCATTCATGTGTTGGGTTGCGTCTCAGCCATGGGAATCGGCTCTCTCACAGTCTTGCCTAAAAGCACAGCCATGAATAAAGAATAGTACCAGAATGTCCTCCAAGAGCAACTTCTCCCAACCCTCCAAGAGCAGTTTGGCGATCAACAATGCCTTTTCCAGCATGATGGAGCAGCATGCCATAAAGCAAAGGTGATACCTAAATGGCTCAGGGAACAAAACATAGAGATTTTGGGTCCATGGCCTGGAAACTCCCCAGATCTTAATCCCATTGAGAACTTGTGGTCAATCATCAAGAGACGGGTGAACAAACCAAAACCTAAAAATTCTGACAAAATGAAAGCATTGATTGTGCAAGAATGGACTGCTATCAGTCAGGATTTGGTCCAGAAGTTGATTGAGAGCATGCCAGGGAGAATTGCAGAGGTCCTGAAGAAGAAGGGTCAACACTGAAAATATTGACTTGCTGCATTAACTCATTCTAACTGTCAATATAAGCTTTTGTTACTCATATGTTTGCAATTATTATATTTCTGTCTGTGATAAAAACATCTGTCAAACACACATAAAAACCATAGGGCTGCAGATCATGTGAAAGTATAATATTTGTGTCATTCTCAAAACTTTTGGCCATGACTGTACATGTCTTGCCCTCTCAGTGTACTCCCAGATGGCTCTTCCCCATTCAAGTTTTGTGTCTCTAAACTGGATACATGGCCAGAGCTTAGCCAGTATGCATTGGAGGTGCTGGCTTGCCCTGCTGCCAGTGTATTATCGGAGCGCGTCTTTACTGCTGCAGGTGGTGTACTAACAGACCGTTGCATGCGACTATCCTCCGATAATGTAGAACGGCTTACTTTTCTGAAAATGAACTAGGCATGGATCTCGCCTGAATTTGCCTGTCCGGTTTCAGATTAACTAACTGGTTGGCAACGTTTTCCATGTCTCCTGTTATGTTCATCTTTCTACCACCTGAGCTATACTCCCTGGGCTACAACACTGCCAGTTGCTGCTCAGAAGTGTCGTGTCCACAGACCAATACACAAGCTATAGTGATAGTGGGGTTCAGTAACGCCTGCTGTTCCCCTGCTGTGTGTCTGACAAAAATTAATACTGCTAACTCCAAATTAAAGTTCAAATTAAAGTTCAAACATCTCATACTAGGCCTCAGGCTACACCCTCCTTGACCCTGGACTCAGAAGTGTTGGATGCACAGATCAAAACAATCGATGATGTGTTTGTGGGGTTCAGTAATGCCTGCTGTTCCCCTGCTGTGTGTCCGGAAAAAATTACTGCTACCTAGCTACACATGTTGAAAAAAACATGACATGTTAAAGTGGCTAGTGCTACACATAGATATCAGGCTACACCCTTATTTCTAAGCTGTAAACAAGTGAAACGTCACATTTAAAACCATTCAATGATTAGTGTTGGTAACAAATCTGTAACTAAATAATTGTGACATATTATGGCAGATATCCACATGTCTAACACAAATGCTAACACAAAAGCATACTTATGCTATAGGGTACTGATGGTGAACCTTCTCACTCCATAACTTTGACAAATCCAGCTCACATCATGCCTCAAATGCTGCAATGTTGGAAGTGCATAATGTGGGTTGAACTTTGACAACAGCTGCAGTGCGAAGGTTATCCTTCTGTGTTCTTGGCTTTTAAATAAAAGCATACAAGTAAATATAATAATACATTGTTGATTAAGGGACATGATGTACACCTGTAATATTGTGCAAACAATGGATGTAGGACTATTCCTCTTCAACATTACTTATATTTGTGTCATTTGAAAAAATACATATTTTAGTTAAAAATTAAAAACCCATGTTCACTAGCTGTGAAAGGCCCCTTTGTGTACTTCTATAGTGTTTGAAACCAATGTATTGTATACGGATGGAAGCACGTCACAGTAATAGATATGAATTATTTTAAATAGAATGTAGCAGCACCAATTCGAGAAAAATGTGAAGGATGAGGCAGTGAGACACGCTCAGCAGAGTACAAGCAACAGTGGTTGAAGAACTAACTGGAGCGGGATCTGCACTACAAAAATGAAAACCTCTGACTACAGTAAACAGTGCACACAACTGTTCAGTAGCTGTGAAAGGCCCGTTTGTGTACTTCTATATTGTTTGCAACCAATGTATTGTATACGGATGGAAGCACGTCACTGTAATAGATTTGAATTATTTGAAATAGAATGTAGCAGCACCAATTCGAGAAAAATGTGAAGGATGAGGCAGTGAGACACGCTCAGCAGAGTACACGCAGCGGTGGTTGAAGTAAGTGGAGCGGGATCTACACTCCTACCAAAAATTTAAACCTCAGACTAGAGTGAACAGTGAACACAACTGTTCACTTGCTGTGAAAGGCCTTTTTGTGGACTTCTATTATGTTTGCAAGCAATGTATTGTATTTTGATGGAAGAGCGTCACACTAATAGAGTTTAGTAAATTGAAAATAGAATAAAGCAGCACCAATTTTAGAAAAATGACAAGGATGAGCCAGTGACAGACACTCAGCAGAGTACACGCAGCGGTGGTTGAAGTAAGTGGAGCGGGATCTACACTCCTACCAAAAATTTAAACCTCAGACTAGAGTGAACAGTGAACACAACTGTTCACTTGCTGTGAAAGGCCTTTTTGTGGACTTCTATTATGTTTGCAAGCAATGTATTGTATTTTGATGGAAGAGCGTCACACTAATAGATTTTAGTAAATTGAAAATAGAATAAAGCAGCACCAATTTTAGAAAAATGACAAGGATGAGCCAGTGACAGACACTCAGCAGAGTACACGCAGCGGTGGTTGAAGTAAGTGGAGCGGGATCTACACTCCTACCAAAAATTTAAACCTCAGACTAGAGTGAACAGTGAACACAACTGTTCACTTGCTGTGAAAGGCCTTTTTGTGGACTTCTATTATGTTTGCAAGCAATGTATTGTATTTTGATGGAAGAGCGTCACACTAATAGATTTTAGTAAATTGAAAATAGAATAAAGCAGCACCAATTTTAGAAAAATGACAAGGATGAGCCAGTGACAGACACTCAGCAGAGTACACGCAGCGGTGGTTGAAGAAGTAACTGGAGCGTGATCTGCATTTAAAAAAAAAAAAAAAAAAAAACCTCACAGACTGCAGTGAACACTGAAACACAACTGTTCACTATCTGTGAAAGGCTCCTTTCTGTACTTCTATAGTGTTTGCAACCAATGTATTGTATACGGATGGAAGCGCATCACACTATAATTTCTATTGAATGGAGCAGCTAGAATTACACTAAAGAAAAAAAAAAAAGAGTCTGTGAGTGACACGTGCAGATGCCTACAGACAGCGTTGGATGCAGAGCAAACTGCAGCGTCACCTGCACTCTCACACACACACCTTGCACAGAGCTGTTAAAACAACACTGCAAGGCAAAAGGAAGCTTTACACAGCGGTTGGTAAACTAGCCTGCCTAAAGCAAAGTACACAAAATCGCAATCTCTAACTGTCCCTCAGAGTCAGCAGAGCAGCGTTCTGTCCCTATCTGAATTTACAGCACAGTGACGCTAAAATGGCGGCGGCGCCTTTTATAGTGCATTCTGACATCTTTTCAGCAGCCAATCACAGCCATGCCATTAGTTAAGATGACCGCAGCATTACAGGATGTGCCCACACTTCGTAGGATTCCTCATTGGCTGACTAAAATCACATTGCCTCTCAAAGAATTATGGGAACTTCCGATTCCGGTATACGATATATGGAAAATATCGGAACTAAGTATCGGAATTCCGATACAGCGAATATCGGCCGATACCCGATACTTGCGGTATCGGAATGCTCAACACTAGTCCCAGCACATTGTAACCTTCAGTTCTCCCTGGTCCCAGCACATTGCAGCCTCTGGTGATCTCTGGTCCCAGCACTTTGCAGCCTCCGGTGCTCTCTAGTCCCAGCACATCGCAGCCTCCAGCGTTCTCTAGTCCCAGCACATTGTAGCCTCTGGTGCTCTCTAGTCCCAGCACATCGCAGCCTTCGGTGCTCTCTAGTCCCAGCACATCGCAGCCTCCGGTGCTCTCTAGTCTCAGCACATCGCAGCCTCCGGAGCTCTCTAGTCCCAGCACATCGCAGCCTCCGGTGCTCTCTAGTCCCAGCACATCGCAGCCTCCGGTGCTCTCTAGTCTCAGCACATCGCAGCCTCCGGTGTTCTCTAGTCCCAGCACATCGCAGCCTCCGGTGCTCTATAGTCCCAGCACATCGCAGCCTCCGGTGCTCTCTGGTCCCAGTACATCGCAGCCTCCAGTGCTCTCTAGTCCCAGCACATCGCAGCCTCAGTGCTCTATAGTCCCAGCACATCGCAGCCTCCAGTGCTCTCTAGTCCAGCACATTGCAGCCTCCGGTGCTCTCTAGTCCCAGCACATCGCAGCCTCGGTGCTCTCTATCCCGACATCGCAGCTCGGATGCTCTCTAGTCCCAGCCATCGCAGCCTTCGGTGCTCCCTGATCCCGATGCATCGCAGTCTCTGGAGCTCTCTAGTCCCAGCGCATCGCAGCCTCTGGAGCTCTCTAGTCCCAGCGCATCGCAGCCTCTGGAGCTCTCTAGTCCCAGCGCATCGCAGCCTCTGGTGCATCCTCTAGTCCCAGCGCATCGCAGCCTCTGGAGCTCTCTAGTCCCAGCGCATCGCAGCCTCTGGTGCTCCCTGATTCCGTTGCATTGCGCCTCTGGTCCCAGCGCATCGCAGCCTCTGGAGCTCTCTAGTCCCAGCATCGCAGCCTTCGGTGCACCCTGATCCCGATGCATCGCAGTCTCTGGAGCTCTCTAGTCCAGAGCATCGCAGCCTCTGGAGCTCTCTAGTCCCAGCGCATCGCAGCCTCTGGAGCTCTCTAGTCCCAGCATCGCAGCCTCTGGTGCTCCTGATCCAGATGCATCGCAGCCTCTGGAGCTCTCTAGTCCCAGCTCATCACAGCCTCTGGTGCTCCCTGATCCCAATGCATGCAGCCTCTGGGCTCTCTAGTCCCAGCACATTCGCAGCCGCTGGAGCTCTCTAGTCCCAGCACATCGCAGCCTCTGGTGCTCCTGATCCCGATGCATTGCAGATTCTGGTGCTCTCTGGTCCCAGCACTTTGCAGCCTCTGCTGCTTTCTTGTCGCTGCCATCTCAGCCTCCAGTGCTCTCTTGTCCCAGCACATTGTAACCTTCAGTTCTCCTGGTCCCAGCACATTGCAGCCTCTGATGATCTCTGGTCCCAGCACATCGCAGCCTCCGGTGCTCCTTGGTCCAGCACATCGCAGCCTCCGGTGCTCTCTAGTCCCAGCACATCGCAGCCTCCGGTGCTCTCTAGTCCAGCACATCGCAGCCTCCGGTGCTCTCTAGTCCCAGCACATCGCAGCCTCCGGTGCTCTCTAGTCCAGCACATCGCAGCCTCCGGTGTTCTCTAGTCCCAGCACATCGCAGCCTCGGTGCTCTATAGTCCCAGCACATCGCAGCCTCCGGTGCTCTCTGGTCCCAGTACATCGCAGCCTCCAGTGCTCTCTAGTCCCAGCACATTCGCAGCCTCCAGTGCTCTATAGTCCCAGCACATCGCAGCCTCCAGTGCTCTCTAGTCCCAGCACATTGCAGCCTCCGGTGCTCTCTAGTCCCAGCACATCGCAGCCTCCGGTGCTCTCTAGTCCCAGCACATCGCAGCCTCCGGTGCTCTCTAGTCCCAGCACATCGCAGCCTTCGGTGCTCCCCGATCCCGATGCATCGCAGTCTCTGGAGCTCTCTAGTCCCAGCGCATCGCAGCCTCTGGAGCTCTCTAGTCCCAGCGCATCGCAGCCTCTGGAGCTCTCTAGTCCCAGCGCATCGCAGCCTCTGGAGCTCTCTAGTCCCAGCGCATCGCAGCCTCTGGAGCTCTCTAGTCCCAGCGCATCGCAGCCTCTGGTGCTCCCTGATTCCGTTGCATTGCCGCCTCTGGTCCCAGCGCATCGCAGCCTCTGGAGCTCTCTAGTCCCAGCACATCGCAGCCTTCGGTGCACCCTGATCCCGATGCATCGCAGTCTCTGGAGCTCTCTAGTCCCAGCGCATCGCAGCCTCTGGAGCTCTCTAGTCCCAGCGCATCGCAGCCTCTGGAGCTCTCTAGTCCCAGCGCATCGCAGCCTCTGGTGCTCCCTGATCCAGATGCATCGCAGCCTCTGGAGCTCTCTAGTCCCAGCTCATCACAGCCTCTGGTGCTCCCTGATCCCAATGCATCGCAGCCTCTGGAGCTCTCTAGTCCCAGCACATCGCAGCCGCTGGAGCTCTCTAGTCCCAGCACATCGCAGCCTCTGGTGCTCCCTGATCCCGATGCATTGCAGATTCTGGTGCTCTCTGGTCCCAGCACTTTGCAGCCTCTGCTGCTTTCTTGTCGCTGCGCATCTCAGCCTCCAGTGCTCTCTTGTCCCAGCACATTGTAACCTTCAGTTCTCCCTGGTCCCAGCACATTGCAGCCTCTGATGATCTCTGGTCCCAGCACATCGCAGCCTCCGGTGCTCCTTGGTGCTAGCACATTGCAGCCTCCAGCGTTCTCTAGTCCCAGCACATTGTAGCCTCTGGTGCTCTCTAGTCCCAGCACATCGCAGCCTCCGATGCTCTCTAGTCTCAGCACATCGCAGCCTCCGGTGCTCTCTAGTCCCAGCACATCGCAGCCTCCGGTGCTCTCTAGTCCCAGCACATCGCAGCCTCCGGTGCTCTCTAGTCCCAGTACATCGCAGCCTCCAGTGCTCTCTAGTCCCAGCACATCACAGCCTCCGGTGCTCTCTAGTCCCAGCACATCGCAGCCTCCGGTGCTCTCTAGTCCCAGTACATCGCAGCCTCCAGTACTCTCTAGTCCCAGCACATCACAGCCTCCGGTGCTCTCTAGTCTCAGCACATCGCAGCCTCCGGTGCTCTCTAGTCCCAGCACATCGCAGCCTCCGGTGCTCTATAGTCCCAGCACATCGCAGCCTCCGGTGCTCTCTAGTCCCAGCACATCGCAGCCTCCGGTGCTCTCTAGTCCCAGTACATCGCAGCCTCCAGTGCTCTCTAGTCCCAGCACATCACAGCCTCAGGTGCTCTCTAGTCACAGCACATCGCAGCCTCTGGTGCTCTCTAGTCCCAGCACATCGCAGCCTCCGGTGCTCTCTAGTCTCAGCACATCGCAGCCTCCGGTGCTCTCTAGTCCCAGCACATCGCAGCCTCCGGTGCTCTATAGTCCCAGCACATCGCAGCCTCCGGTGCTCTCTAGTCCCAGCACATTGCAGCCTCCGGTGCTCTATAGTCCCTGCACATCGCAGCCTCCGGTGCTCTCTAGTCCCAGTACATCGCAGCCTCCAGTGCTCTCTAGTCCCAGCACATCGCAGCCTCCGGTGCTCTCTAGTCCCAGCACATCGCAGCCTCCGGTGCTCTCTAGTCCCAGCACATCGCAGCCTCCGGTGCTCTCTAGTCTCAGCACATCGCAGCCTCCGGTGCTCTCTAGTCCCAGCACATCGCAGCCTCCGGTGCTCTATAGTCCCAGCACATCGCAGCCTCCGGTGCTCTCTAGTCCCAGCACATCGCAGCCTCCGGTGCTCTCTAGTCCCAGCACATCGCAGCCTCTGGTGCTCTCTAGTCCCAGCACATCGCAGCCTCCGGTGCTCTCTAGTCCTAGCACATCGCAGCCTCCGGTGCTCTCTAGTCTCAGCACATCGCAGCCTCCAGTGCTCTCTAGTCCCAGCACATCGCAGCCTCCGGTGCTCTCTAGTCTCAGCACATCGCAGCCTCCGGTGCTCTCTAGTCCCAGCACATCGCAGGCTCCAGTGTTCTCTAGTCCCAGCACATCGAAGCTTTTGTTGCTCTCTATTACCAACAGATCGCAGCCTCCAGTGCTCCCTGGTCCCATCACATCGCAGTCTTTGGTGCTAGTGTTCTGTCTCATGTGACCCTTGTAGCCTCTGATTAGCAGATTTCTGGATGTTGCCACGGGGCCACAGTAGACTTTCAGCAAACTCCCATGTGCTGCATATTTATTGCTGATCTCATCCATTCTTTTCTATGAAGACAATTTTCAAGAAAAATTCATTAATTATGCAGGAAAAATTAGCAGGTTAGAGAATGAAAAATCTGCAAAACAGGTCAATTTCCAGCCTGAAAATCAAAGTAACATTTTGAGTGAGATCAGAAGAATCTCATCCACTTTGCAAGGGCTATATTCCATTGTGGATGTTCCATTTGTTAATATGGACTGAAAATCCACAAATAATACGTTATGTGCAAACATTCGAAATTTTATAAGGAGTTTTAGGAGTTTGCGCACTATGTAGTTTAGACATTGGAGTAACTACTGAGATTTGCAAGAGAAAGATGCCTCAGGACACTCCACATTTTTTACCCTGAAGTGTCTTTTTTAAGCGTCTTTTCAGTCATCTTTGCTTGCTTTTGGCATCGTTATTGCTAGCGGCATTTTTATAAAAAATTTTTTTATAGTAATCACCAGCACCTGAAGAATGGTCCGGTCACTGAACATATGAAAAACAAGTCGTTTTTAGGTTGCAGTGCATACGGTCATTCTTTGTAATGTTTATAAAGTGATTTTCAGGTGCGTTACGGAACAGATCACCTGGGAAAGTCATTGTGGGCATAGCAACTTAGGAATCGGTGCTCTCCAAAAAATGTCTGTAAAATCTCTCAAAAAATGCTTGAATTGCTCTTCCTGTTAAGTGCATGCACACAGTAAGTCTTTTTTATAATGTTTTGGAGCAGAAACTGAGCGGAAACTCTTCAAATCCTCCTCTAAAACGCAAAACATCTGAAAAAAAGAGTGTTCTGCTCAGCGGTCAGTGGGTATGCGCACAGAGTACTTTTTGCTACATTTTTGGAGCAGAAACTGAGCAAAAATTCCAAGTTTTGCAGTTTTGAGAAGGATCAGTTTCTGCTCTGAAAACTCTGCAAAAATACTCAGTGTGCACATTGCCTAAGAACACTTTTCTGTTCATATGTTCGGTCTTTTAAGTGATTTTTTTTCCATTTCAGTGTTTCATAAAACGCCTGGAAGGAAAAAAAAGAAAGTGCATGTCACTTCTTTGAAGAGGATTCTACAGGAAAACTCTCCAAACTTGGCATAGTCCAATCAAAAGGCTGCAAAAAACTGTTTCAAAACTCTTCAAAAATATCAAAAGAGTTGAAGGAAGGAAGCAAAACACTCCGCCAAAAGGTCTTAGGCCACGTTCACACGTTCACTATTTGGTCAGTATTTTACATCAGTATTTGTAAGCCAAAACCAGGAGAGGAAAAGTATAATAGAAACACGTCACAACTTCTGTATTTATCACCCACTCCTGGTTGTAAAATACTGATCGAATACTGAACATGTGAACGTGGCCTTGGAGTGTGTTCATACGGCGTCTTTTTCTGGGAGTCAAAAATGCCCATTTTTTAAACAGAAGATGTTTTAGCAGTAGATCATTTTCTCTGGAGTTTTGTAAACCTGAATTTCTTTTTTTATGTTTTTTTATTGTTTTCTTTTCATTTTTTCAATGTTTTTTACACTGATGTTGTTTGTTTCAGCTTTTTTCCACTGTTTTTGGTTGACATTTTACTGGTGCCTTTTTTAAATTAATTAATCAATTAAACAAGGAGTAAAACACTTTTTACATTTTAAATCACTGACAAAACGCTTAAAAAGAAGCCTGGGCGTCCTCTTCGTGTCTTTTTAGCCTTTGACTTCCGATTAACTTACTTTGTTTAGTTTTGAGCATCTTCTTAGCAGAAAGAAGCTTGAATAACAGTCTGCTATCTGAAGAATGGTCCGCTCTCTGAAGAATGGCCCACTCCCTGAAGAATGGCCTTCTCTCTGAAGAATGGCCCGCTCCCTGAAGAATGGTCCCCTCTCTGAAGAATGGCCCTCTCTGAAGAATGGCCCTCTCTGAAGAATGGCCCGCTCCCTGAAGAATGGCCCTCTCTCTGAAGAATGGCCCACTCCCTGAAGAATGGTCCCCTCTCTGAAGAATGGTCCCCTCTCTGAAGAATGGCCCTCTCTGAAGAATGGCCCACTCCCTGAAGAATGGTCCCCTCTCTGAAGAATGGCCCTCTCTGAAGAATGGCCCTCTCTCTGAAGAATGGCCCACTCTCAGAAGAATGGTCCCCTCTCTGAAGAATGGTCCCCTCTCTGAAGAATGGCCCTCTCTGAAGAATGGCCCGCTCCCTGAAGAATGGCCCTCTCTCTGAAGAATGGTTAGTAGTATAGGAGGGGTACCATTCGTCAAACTCAATCTGACAGGTCGTCACGCCCCCTATCATTTAATCCGTCTCTCTGTGATTTGATCTGCCTGGGAAATCAGGAATGCTGAATGTGTGAATTTCAATCAAAGTGATTCATGAATTTATTCGTCTTTATTTATATTTTATCCATCTCCTTGTGGATTTGATCAGACTGTGTGGATTTGATCAGACTGTGGGGCTTGATTTTATAAGGGTCTTTTTTGTGGGGGAACTTTTAAGTTCAGCAGTAAATGTATGTAAAGGGATTTTCTAGCAGTTGGTGTATTAAATCTGTGTGTGTGTTTCACTCTCTCTAAGGATATAGCTTAGTAGTGTATGTACAGACCAAAAGGAGTTTATTCTATAGTATTATTCAGGAGTTTATTTGTGGGGAAACTTTTAAGTCGATCAGTAAATGTATGTAATGGATTTTCTAGCAGAGACTGTAGTACAGACTAAAATTGTGACATGACCTGACATGACCTGTAAGTACATAAAGTTAGGTTACATATTAGCAGGAGTGTAGCAGTGTTGACATGACCTGACATGCCCTGTAAGTACAATTGCGTGAAGGTCGCTGATTAGCAGGGTATTTAGATGTACAATTGCATGAAGGTCGCAGATTAGCAGGGTATTTAGATATGGTAATTCACTTGATAGAAAGTACACATAGTAATTAGCTCTGTATTGTGTATAGACAGTGGGGCTCTTTTAAGTCCACCAGTAAATGTATGTAAAGGTATTTTATCTGTGTGTGTGCATCACCCAGGACAAGTCCTTTGATCAGGCTATTGTGTGTGGAAAGTTGTATCAAGGTTAGGTCACATTGACCGAGCTAAAAAATGTAAATTACTAACACGATTCCTGCAACTTGATGACAAATTCAGATCAAATTCGTTATTTTGGGAGAGGACTAGGCCTATTTTTTAACGATGCTAACCCGCAGATATGAAAGACAGGCATCGCTTTTTCAAGAAAACTGTCAGTGTGGTGCTTTTCTCTAGCCTTCATCAGTGTATCCGCTAGGATACACGAACCCCTACAGCTCATCCCTATAGTGTAGTTTAATGTATGGGGGCAAACAGATCATCGCTGGTGTTTGGAAAATACCATATTTCATAGATGGTGGTGATCCGCTGAATCATTTTTAAACACTCATGCACCCACAGACGCCACTCATGCACCCACAGCGCGATATATTCAACGCGATATTTGTAAAGCTATGTTATTTTAAAGATTCCTGTAACTTGATGGCAATTTCAGAGCAAATTCGTTATTTCGGGGCGCGTGTACTGACCTATTTTGGTACATGCCCACTCCTACGCAGCGTTTTTGACCACCATACAACAAAAATCGGTACAAACTTTTTAGCACAGTTGTGTTTCTACTCTCAGCTGATATTTTAAACGGTTACCATACGTATATTGTAGCGAATCAAGATGTATTAAATTGATTACTAACACGATTCCTGCAACTTGATGACAAATTCACAACAAATTCGTTATTTTGGGAGAGGCCTAGGCCTATTTTTAACGACGCTAACCCCTCAGATATGAAAGACAGGCAACGTTTTTTCAAGAAAACTGTCACTGCGGTGCTTTTCTCTAGCCTTCATCAGTGTATCCGCTAGGATACACGGACCCCTACAGCTCATCCCTATAGTGTAGTTTAATGTAGTTGGCAAACAGATCATCGCTGGTGTTTGGAAAATACCATATTTCATAGATGGTGGTGATCTGCTGAATCATTTTTAAACATTTCACGCCACTCATGCACCCACAGCACGCTTATGGTGTACCTGCACCGCTGCAGCTAGCGCTTTTTACCTAAAAAAGGCATGATATAACTGCCCGCAGGTGATGTTTGTGACCTTATTTGCATCATTTTCATTATAGCACGACGGACAGACGTGGAAAAAGCAACTCTGAAATTCAAAAACTATGTGCTGGCCGTTAACATACACATAGTCATCTAGAAAATATTGAGCGAGTTGCTTCACAAATCCTCTCAAGGCACCTATTTTGGCACAGGCCCACACCTATGCAACGATTTTGACCAGCATTCAACAAAAAATTGGGTACAAACTTTTTAACATACATGTGTTTCGGAGTCTCATGCCATACCAGAAGCACCCGATGCCATGTACTCTAGCCATAATATTTCACATCGGGTGGGATGCGTAGCGTTCTTGTTGCACAGGCCTATTTTTAAAGATGCTATGCCCCCTCAGATATAAAAGACAGGCATGTTGGGACGTGTCCCGGCCTATTTTGGCACATGCCCACTCCTATGCATCGATATTGAGCACCGTTCAACAAAAATCAGGTACAAACTTTTTAGCATAGCTATGTTTCTGACTCTCATGCCGTGTCAGAAAGTCCTATTTTGGCACAGGCCCACGCCTATGCAACGATTTTGACCAGCATTCAACAAAAAATTGGGTACAAACTTTTTAACATACCTGTGTTTCGGACCCTCATGACATACCAGAAGCACCCTGTGCCATGTACTCTAGCCCATAATATTTCACATCGAGTATGGGACCTACATAACTCTGTTTTCTCAGGTATTAAAAAAGTGTGGAAAACTGAAAATCCAGCGGCCTGAGGTAATTTAGTGAGCTTCATGGGATGAAATTTAGCGAGTCTATGAACCTTATAGACAAATCGGGTATCGTCACACACACACAAGGCCACAACACCTAGGGTTATCACATTTACAGGTAGTTTTCAAAAACCACGGCCTTAACAATAAAGTAAGAATCGTGGCGATCTGCATTTTGGGCTATAAATGTATACCCTGAAAATTTACCATCGGTAAAGAACAGTAAAAAGTCGTGCGTACAACTATCACCCTCAAACTCCCAGCACTATCACAAACACTATTGCCTACAGAGGCGGTCCCTCGAGAATTTCTGTATGTGTGTATCAAGATGCTCCTTGCTCTGACCGATTGTTTGCTCGTGAATGCTGACATTTCCAGGGGCATCATAGTTGTGTAAATGCGCTGGGGCTCGTGTATCGGCCCCTAGGGTGTAATGCGTGAGCATTTTAATTATTTTTTCAATTCATAACCACACGTTCGCAGCCACACAGGTTTATTTCACAGAAGTTGACTGTACAGTTGCATAATTTTTGTTTAAAATCATACATTTGCATAATTTTGTTTAAAATCGCACAGTTCTGCGATAATGTCGGGTGTTGGACACGCACTTATCAGTCTTTCATACGTGTCGCAGAAAGATTTTAGTCTGTTCTGCGCGAGTTTATTATGCATGTACTGTGCAGACATGTCAAGAAACATTTTGGTGTGTTCACCAGTCCATACGGGTGTTGGTGTGTAAGGTGATCGACCATCATCCTTCTGCTTCTTACTTACACGACGGCACGATACTGCGCGTTTCTTTGGCGCTAATGCATCGGCTGAATTGGCAGCTGCTGCTTCCGCGTTGCTATTTGCAGGTTCTGTAGCTTGACACAGAGTATATTCTTAAGCCTACTACTCTCCGTATTCCCGGGGTGTGCGGTTGGCGCGTCGCTTTCTTCACGTTCCGCGACACACCTGAGTGAAAGAGGTTCCGTTATCACCTCCGCTCTGTTCTCAAATCCATAATTGCGCTGTTGCAAAACTCGCGAATGACGCTCCTCCGTAACTAAAGAAAAGATACGTGGTGTAGTTAATCGCTAAGCGGGCGAGATATAGGAAAAGTTACAGGCCCCACTTTACTCTGATTCAACGCGATATTTGTAAAGCCACCAGCACCGATTATCTGTGAAACCGATGCATGATTGTTTGTATAAGTACACTATAGAGCTGGCTAGACATATATACTTACAAGTATCCCTCGGGTGCTGATCTACAGAGAATGCTGAATTAACAGACATCTCGCTGCTTGGGCGCCGCCGTATGGGACTGTTTTCTCCCTCAAACTGCAACCTCACGGGCGATACTTTAGCAGCTGTAAATAAAATATAACATACATGAATGCGCAAAACACTCACAAAGCTAACTTGACACACGTAAATAAAATATATCTACTAGTTACCGCAGAAATTTTTATCTGCGTGTATAAGTACACTATAGAGCTGCGTAGACATATATGCTTACAAGTATGAGACGTGTAGTGTAGTTCAGAGATTGGTGAATTAAACGGTGTGGAGTTGCTCGGTCGTTGTCGTATGGGGCTGTTTTCTTTTTCAAGCGGCAGCCTCCTGCACGCTAGTTTAACAGCTGTAAATAAAATATAACTATTAGTCGCCTCAGAAATGATATCTACACGGTCCACACGCATAAAGCTAAATTCGCAAAGCTAGCATAACGCGCGTAAATAAAATATATCCACTAGTTATCGGTGGGGGTCGCAGGGTACAGTGGATACAAACACACATCACCCGTGTTTCAAGGACCCGCTACCTTTTCTATTCCAGCGCCGTGTGCTTAGCGAATCACTCCATCTTTTAGGAGCGTAGGGTATAGCTCGAGTTAGAGGATTATAGTCCGGTTCTACGAACTCGACACCTGAATCCTGGGGATCCTCCACAATCTCAACATCGGAATTGCGATGCTCGAGCGGCTCAGCCGCCACGGTGTTTTCAACCGCCCAGTCCGCTTGGAGGCGAGGTGTATCTGTATGAGAAAATGTATTTAATTACCCTGCTAGATACATAGGTTTAAAACATCTGATAAAGCTATAGGTTTCTTGCCTGTGACAGACTGGTGAGAGTTGGAGGCTCGTCGCCCGCTAGCAGAGTTGCTATCCTCTAACAGGTTCGGCGTAATGAACCGGTTCTCATAGGAGTAGCCTGAATGGTCTCCCACTTCTTAAATAAGAAAGAATGAAATATATCATTTATATATACAAAGCACAGACTCAGACAGCCCGAGACAATATGGCGTACACTATATACGGTGTAAAACTTACCCGATTGTTCTGGTGAAAGCAAAGCTGTCATGTATAGTGTACAGTTCCTATAGCGTCTTGTGCTTGGGTGCGAGGAAAACACAGGAGACATAGGTTGAAATGAAATGACTTGTATTACTTCATACAAGCATGCTGAAATGTTCACACAGTTTGCAGGAACAGCGACAGGAGACACAGCAGGCCAGAGTAACTTCAAGCACTACAATAAATCTCCAAAGCAGGTTCAGGATCTCTTCTCTGTACCGTAATTCCTTTGCAAACATGGATTCACCAAACAGCAGGTTTCCAGAGTCCAAAAGTGTTCCAAGGTTCCTCAGTAGGGAATAGCTGGAGTACAAGTCCAAGGCTTCCAGGAGTCAGGTCACAGACTGACTGAGGCTTGATTCAGGAGCACTGATTGTTCAGCTGAGGCTGCTGAAGAAGCAAGAGGGAAGAATCAGGGCGGGAACATGAAAACTGGAAACTCCATATTAACTGAGGGCAAGAGCTGCAGAAAGACAGAAAGCAAAATGGCCGACGGAAAACTGAGTTTCAAGGAACATGTCAACAGAGACAAAGAACCTTACATTACTCCCCCCTTAGGGACAACCTCCGGATGACCTCAGACCAGGCTTGTCAGGGTACCTCTGATGAAACTGGCGGAGCAGGCGAGGAGCATTTACATTATTGACTGGTTCCCATGAGTTGTCCTCCACTGGGTAGCCCTGCCATTTAATCAAATATTGCAACTGATTTCTGTACAACCTGGAATCTAGAATCCTTTCCACCATAAATTCTTCCTGACCATCGACCAGCACTGGGTCAGGGCAAGGAGAAGAACGTCCAGGAAACGTATTGGTGTTGCAGCCTTTAGTAGGGATACATGAAAGACAGGGTGGATTCTCATAGTTCTGGGCAGTTGAAGACGACAAGCAACAGCACTTATAATCTTATTGATCTTATAAGGTCCAATGTACTTATGTCCCAATTTAGACGATGGAATCTTTAATTTAAGATTTCTGGTTGACAGCCAGACCAAATCTCCTACCTTGAAAGCTGGTGCAGGTTTACGAAATTTATCTGCTGCTTTCTTGTACCTTTCCTGAGCCAATTCTAGATTTTCCTTTAGAAGATCCATATTCTTTTGTAAAGAAGTGATTCTTTCAGCCACTGCCGGCAAGGGCGTATCTATGGGAAATTGAGGAAGAATGTTAGGATGATAACCTAGATTGGAGTAAAAAGGAGACTGCTTAGTGGAGGCGCTCTGAGAGTTGTTATAAGAGAACTCAGCCAGTGGAAGTAGATCCACCCAATCATCCTGTAGGTGGCAGATAAAACAGCGGAGATACTGCTCCAGGGTCTGATTGGTTCGTTCTGTCTGTCCATTAGTCTGGGGATGAAAAGCAGAAGAAAGGTTTACTTTAATGTCCAATGCTGCACAGAAATTTTGCCAAAACCTTGAAGTGAATTGCACTCCTCGATCCGAAATGACCTCATCCGGTACTCCATGTAAGCGAAACACATTCTTAATCATCAAGTCTGATGTCTGTTTTGCAGTGGGTAAGCCGACACAAGGGATAAAATGAGCTGCCTTTGTTAGACGGTCAACCACCACTAGAATGGTGTTCTTCCCTTGAGAGGTTGGTAACTCCACAATGAAGTCCATAGAAATGGATCCCCACGGGCGGGACGGGGTGGGAAGGGGTTGCAACAGACCAGTTGGTGAGGAGCGAGGTGTTTTGCATCTTGCACAGACTTCACATGAAGTGACATAGTTTAAGACATCTTTCCTGTAAGTGGGCCACCAAAAGAAACGAGAAAGAAATTCTTGTGTCTTTAGAATTCCCCTATGCCCGGCTATCTTGGAATCGTGGATGAGTTGCAATACTCTCAATCTGACTGTTTCAGGTATATACAGACGTTGTCCCTGAATCCACACACCATTCTTAAAGACAAGACTTACGTCTCTTGGGGGTTGAGCCAACAAAGAATCCGCATGGTATGCTTCCTTGATGTCCTTAAGTAGGTCTTGATTATGAATCACTCCCAGGAATCTAGAGTCAGGAAGAATAGTCTTAGGAGGAGTAAGTCGACGTGTCTCTGCTGAATGAATCCTAGAGAGTGCATCAGCCTTTCCATTGCGCGATCCTGGTCTATAAGAAATTACAAAATTAAATTGGTTTAGGAAAAGATTCCAGCGAGCCTGGCGAGGAGTCAGGCACTTAGCCGACCTGATAAATTCAAGGTTACGATGGTCTGTCAGGACGACTATTTGCTGTGCAGCTCCCTGAAGAAGGTGTCTCCATTCCTTGAAGGCGGCAATAATGGCCAACAATTCTCTATTGCCCACATCGTAGTTCTTCTCAGCCGAAGACAACTGCTGGGAAAAGAAGGCACAGGGATGCAAGACATTCTTCTCACCTGTTCTCTGAGAGAGTATAGCTCCAACGGCACAGTCTGAAGCATCCACCTCTATTATGAAAGCAAGCTCGGGGTTGGGATGTACTAAGTTGGTGCGGTGGTAAATTTATCCTTTAAACAGGAAAATGCTTCCTGAGCTTGCGGGGTCCAGGAGAACCTAGACTGTTTCCGGGTAAGTTGGGTGATAGGTGACACTACCTCAGAAAAATTCTTAATGAAACGTCTATAGAAGTTGGCAAACCCGATGAAACGCTGCACCTCCTTCACATTTCTAGGAATTGGCCAATCCTTGATGGCTTGGGTCTTGCTTCCATCCATACTAATCCCTTGCGTAGATAGTACATACCCCAGAAATTGAATTTCGGTCCTATGGAATTCACATTTTTCAAGTTTGATGTAGAGATGGTTTTGTCTTAGGCGTTCTAAGACCATTCTCACATGTCCATGATGTTCCTCTGTGGAGTTAGAAAAAATTAGAATATCATCCAGATAAATCACCACAAATGTATCTAGGAGATCCCTGAAGATATCATTCACGAAGTGTTGGAAAGTGGCTGGGGCGGTACTCAGACCAAAAGGCATAACTAGATATTCAAAGTGTCCATAGCGTGACCTGAAAGCAGTCTTCCATTCATCCCCAGGTCTAATACGGACCAAGTTATAGGCCCCACGGAGATCCAGTTTAGAGAAAATTTTGGCATGCCGCACTCTCTCCAACAACTCAGGGATTAAAGGCAATGGATAACGGTTTCTAATAGTAACCTTATTGAGTTCCCTATAGTCTATGCAGGGTCTCAGAGATCCATCTTTCTTCTTCACAAAGAAGATGGGTGCACCTGCGGGAGATGAAGAGGGGCGTATGAAGCCCTTGGCTAAATTTTCGTCTATATAATCCTTCAAAGCTTTTAGCTCAGGCCCCGCTAGGGGGTAGATCTTACCAAAAGGTATCTCGGCTCCAGGCAATAATTCAATTGGACAATCATATGGACGGTGAGGAGGAAGCTGATCAGCGTTCTTCTTGTCACATAAATCCACATAGTCCTGGTATACAGCTGGTAGTTCAGGGACTGACATGGTTCCTTTAGGAACAGAGCAAGCTGAAACTCCTTGACTCATCTGTTTCTCCGGAAAGTGTAATTCCTTGGTCTCCCAGTTAATCGTAGGATTCTGCGCCTGCAGCCATGGTAGCCCTAGAATAATGGGAAAGTGGGGAGAAGAGATAAGCATAAAAGACATTTTCTCCTGATGATCTTTACCCATAAGGACCCTCAAAGGCTCTGTTTCTTGATCCACTGGTCCAGAAGTCAGTAGAGAGCCATCCACAGTCTCCATCTGTACTGGAGTAGCCTTCTTCACTGAACGTATCCCCTGTTTCAGAGCAAAGGAGATATCCATAAAATTTCCACTTGCTCCTGAGTCGATCATAGCAGAGCTAGACACCCAGACTGAGTCAACCCAGAGTTTGATGGAAAGGAAGCAATGAGAATTGTTTCTTTTACAACTCAGCTGGGACACCGCTGAGGAAACTTGAAAAATTGCAGCGTTTATACCGTCATCGTCCCCAGAACTAACAGAGTTTAAGTCCGAGAAATCAAGATCTCTTGCAGCAGATCTCTCTGGAGCCTGAGGCTCGGACATGACAGAGCTCCTCTCGCAACACTCACAGTGAATGACTGCTGCAGTAGTCTTACGATAACGGCTGGGGCAGTTTATAATGAAGTGCCCTGACTTACCACAGTAGAAACATAGATTTTCCTTTATACGATGTTCTTTGCGTGCATCACTAACCCGTCTTTGTAAAGAGTCCACCTGCATGGGTTCAAGTTCTGGTTCCCTTGTGATCCTACTCAAAGGTTCCTTAGCTGAGGAGGGAGGTAGTAAAAGGTTAGTGCGATTATTTTCGAACCATCTCTCTTGTCTGCGTTCAGTCAGACGAGCATCAATACGGATACAATAGTTAATAAAGTCACCTAAGTGTCCCAAGTGGTATCAAGAGCCCATCTCCTGAAATCCAGGGCATATTCGGCTACTGAACGCTTACCTTGGCGCAAAGTTAACATGGCTGCTTCAGCTGTTGCACCTCGATTGGGGTCATCAAACACCTGCCCCATGGCTGAAATAAAAGCATCAAGGTGATTCAAACAATCATCCTCAGTCTCAATCAGAGGGTTTGCCCACATCAAAGCCTTATTGGTAAGCAACATGATTATAGTAAGCACTTTGGATCGTTCAGTGGGAAATTGTGAAGCATGTGCAGAGAAAAATAAATTGCATTGATTAATAAATCCCCTGAATTTCTCACGTTCACCGCCAAAACGAAAAGGAGGTAATTTGGGGATCCCAGAACTTGGGGTTATGGCAGGAGCCTGGGCTCGTTCCTCTAGAGCCTCAATCCTGGCTCGCAATTCCTGGGTAGTCTGTCCAAACACTTGCAAATTATGATTAGTGAGGTCCTGTAGGCTTGCAAAACGGGTTTTTAAAGTCTGTACATCTGAAAGGATTGTATCAGTCACTCCGCAAAGTTCCTTTATGCGGGCCTCCATCTTCCAGATCTTTTAAGGCAGAAGTGCTGGAAGGAGAAGAGGAAAGGAAAAAAAAAAAAAAACAATAGTGTTTACCTGTGGTAACACTCCAGAGTAAAATTTTAAGGGAATGCGCTCACCTGGAATGGTTGTGAGAAGTCACAACCACTGTCATCACATAAGGTATTAAACAGACATCTGATATCCACAGTCACAGCAGACACGGCTTTCCCAAACCCAGCAGACACTAAACATTGGCTCCTGAATCTTGTCATGTATAGTGTACAGTTCCTATAGCGTCTTGTGCTTGGGTGCGAGGAAAACACATGAGTAGGGTTGAGCATTCCGATACTGCAAATATCGGGTATCGGCCGATATTAGCTGTATCAGAATTCCGATTCCGAGTTCCGATATTTTCGTCTTATCGGATACCGGAATCGGGATGTCACTGTCACTGTCAGTGTCCGTCGGTCGGGTCTGTCAGGAGTCAGCGGCACTTACCTGGCAGAAGATCTCCGGCGGTCACGTCCTGGACTGCTTCATGGCCGCCATCTTCTTTCCCCGGCGGTCACATGCAGTTTCTCTGCGATAACTGCAGTGACTGCTGGGTAATCGCGGCCGTAAAGCAGTCAGTCCGATGACGTCACCGCCGGGGAAGCAGGTAATCAGCTGTGCTGCGTCGCGATGACAGGCTCTGCCTGTCATTGCGATGTAGCAGAGTTGGATCGTCGTGGGACAATCGTTACTATGGACTGCGTCGGACAGGTGGTATACTGTTGGTTTGTTTTTTTTCTTTTTTTACAGGAGATCGATGGCGTCGCAGGAATGAGTGTATAATAAAATTAATGAAAACTGTGTTGTCTCTTTTATTTCATTAAAATACTTTTTTCTTGCTGTGTCTTTTTTTTATGCATTTAATAACTTTGGGATTAATAATGGATCGGTGTCTTATTGACGCCTCTCCATTATTAACCGGGCTTATTGTCACCGTGCAATCAACGGTGACAATAACCCCTTATTACCCCGCTTGCCACCGCTACAGGGCAAGTGGGAAGAGCCGGGTAAAGTGCCACAATTGGCACATCTTTTGATGCGCCAAATGTGGGGCTGCTGTAGCCTGGTATTATCAGGCTGTTGAGGGCCAAAATCCATGGGCCTTGACAGTCTTTTAATACCAGGCCGCAGCAGTCTGCATTTTACTTGGCTGGTTAACAAAAATAGGGGGGATCCCCACGCCGTTTTTTTTTCGAGGGGATCCCCTATTTTTGTTAACCAGCCAAGCTAAGCAGACTGCTGTGGCCTGGTATTATCAGGCTTGCAAGGTCCATGGATATTGGATCCTTACCAGCCTGAAGAACCAGGCCTCAGCGGTCTGCTTCATCTGGCTGGTTAACAAAAATAGGGGGGACCCCATGCCAATTTTTTTCAAGGGGATCCCCTATTTTTGTTAATCAGCCAAGATATGCAGACTGCTGTGGCCTGGTATTATCAGGCTGGCAAGGTCCATGGATCTTGGCTCCTTAACAGCCTGAAAATCCAGGCCTCAGCGGTCTGCTTCATCTGGCTGGTTAACAAAAATAGGGGGGACCCCATGCCAATTTTTTTCAAGGGGATCCCCTATTTTTGTTAATCAGCCAAGATATGCAGACTGCTGTGGCCTGGTATTATCAGGCTGGCAAGGTCCATGGATCTTGGCTCCTTAACAGCCTGAAAATCCAGGCCTCAGCGGTCTGCTTCATCTGGCTGGTTAACAAAAATAGGGGGGACCCCACGCCAATTTTTTTCGAGGGGATCCCCTATTTTTGTTAATCAGCCAAGATATGCAGACTGCTGTGGCCTAGTATTATCAGGCTGGCAAGGTCCATGGATCTTGGCTCCTTAACAGCCTGAAAATCCAGGCCTCAGCGGTCTGCTTCATCTGGCTGGTTAACAAAAATAGGGGGGACCCCACGCCATTTTTTTTTCGAAGGGAACCCCTATTTTTGTTAATCAGTTCCCTCTGACGTCACTGATTGTGTCCCTGGCTGACCTGAAGTGAAAGTGGAAAGCAATCAATTAAGCTTTCCACTTAAGGGCCCGTCTCACATAGCGATATCGCTACCGAGATCGCTGCTGAGTCACTAGTTTTGTGACGCAGCAGCGAGCTCACCAGCGATATCGCTGTGTGTGACATTCAGCGACGATCAGCCCCCCTGCCGGGTATCGCTGATCGTCGCTGAAATGTCAGGACCTTTTTTTGATCGCTGGTTTCCCGCTGACAGGCACGCATCGCTGCGTGTGACAGGCGGGAGACCAGCGATCCGCTGGTAACCAAGGTACACAGCGGGTTTCCAGGCGCGGGGCTGTGCCTAGAAACCCGCTGTGTACCTTGGATACCAGCGCCCTGATGCAGGGAGCTGGTATCCAAGGTACACAGCGGGTTTTTTATTAAAGTGTGTGTGTTTGATTTTTCTTTCATACAATAGGATTAATAATTGATAGTTGTCTAATTGACAGCTCTCAATTATTAACCTGGCTTAAAGTGACCTTTCAATTGCAAGGTCATTTTAACCCCTTATTAACCCATTCGCCACCGCTACAGGGCAATGGGAATAGACGGGCAAAGTGCCAGAAAGGGCAAATCTAATTAGAGATTTGCCCTTTCTGGGGTGTCTGGGGGCAGATGTTAAGTAGCCGGGGGGGGGGCCAAAAAAAATGGTCCCTCTCTGGGCTATTATTATCTGCCCCCACTCACTGGCTTTGTCTGTCTGGTTGCGAAAATAGGGCGGGAGCCCACGCATTTTTTTTTCAGCAATTTTACACCTCATATATATATATACATGTCATTGAATTTGTGACACATATATATATATATATATATTTATATTTGTAGTTCATACACTTCTACATAGTATAATAGCCGCTAATTCAATTGCCGGCTTTTGTGAAAATGCAGAACCCGACATGAAATGACACTTGGTGTACATAGGGTTAACCATGTCTTTTCATGTCCTTTGCTATCTAATTTGCACAAACAATTAAATCAGACTATGTGTGCAAAATTTCACACCTGTAGGGATTAATTAAAGGTGTAAATTCTTAGCAAAAAAGTCCATTTTTTTACAACGAATTTACACCTTTAATTAACCCCTACAGGTGTGAAATTTTGCACACATAGTCTGATTTAATTGTTTGTGCAAATTAGATAGCAAAGGACATGAAAAGACATGGTTAACCCTATGTACACCAAGTGTCATTTCATGTCGGGTGCTTCTGTCTTTTCACTGAAGCCGGCTTTACCCGGCAATTAAATCAGAGGATATTTTACTATGTAGAAGTGTAATAAACTATACATATATGTATATATATATGTCACAATGACATGTATATATATATATATGTATTCTATGTGTGTATATTTACTGTTTACAAGGAAAGAATGGGGTTTTTTTTAGTTGCGATATTTTGTTCCCATAGACTTACATGGGACTTCCGGTATCGGTATCGGGTATCGCCGATATTTTAGTGATATCGGCGGTACCATTCCGATTCCGATACTTTAGGATATCGGAAAGTATCGCTCAACTCTATACATGAGACATAGGTTGAAATGAAATGACTTGTATTACTTCATACAAGCATGCTGAAAAGTTCACACAGTTTGCAGGAACAGCGACAGGAGACACAGCAGGCCAGAGTAACTTCAAGCACTACAATAAATCTCCAAAGCAGGTTCAGGATCTCTTCTCTGTACCGTAATTCCTCTGCAAACATGGATTCACCAAACAGCAGGTTTCCAGAGTCCAAAAGTGTTCCAAGGTTCCTCAGTAGGGAATAGCTGGAGTACAAGTCCAAGGCTTCCAGGAGTCAGGTCACAGACTGACTGAGGCTTGATTCAGGAGCACTGATTGTTCAGCTGAGGCTGCTTAAGAAGCAAGAGGGAAGAATCAGGGCGGGAACATGAAAACTGGAAACTCCATATTAACTGAGGGCAAGAGCTGCAGAAAGACAGAAAGCAAAATGGCCGACGGAAAACTGAGTTTCAAGGAACATGTCAACAGAGACAAAGAACCTTACAAAAGCAGAATATTGACCGCGAGAATATCTGGACTCCATCTTGAATAAAAAGGGACCGCTATTGAATTAAAGCAAATAAAGATCAAGTATGAAAACACGACTAACCTGTTCATGCAAATACTACACAAACTTAAATATAATTGAAATGAAAGACATAAAAATACTCACTTTAGCTCTAAAGATCTGCCGTGTGTCCTGTGAGCTGCGAACCCTTACAGGTGCGAGTTGTATTGCTTGTGACCGGCTTGTATTTATTAGGAGTAGCAAAGAGAACCCTCCCTCTGTCAATGCCCCCACGCTAGGGGCAGAAAAAACATCCCATTCATGTTTTTACAGAGGGATCATGGAGGCTAATCGCGTTGAAACAATATTAGAGAAGCAATATTTCACGCCCGAACCACCACCATCATTACCTTGTAGCTGTAAATTTATAACGTCTGCTATTAATATTAATAATTAATATAGACTGCCGCTAAAGCCCATACAGTTAATTTTATTTTAGCTGACAGGGTCGTTAGCTAGACATATTTTAATAATATAAACCTGTAGTTATATACGCTGCGTTGATAAGTTGTAGCAGTGCAGGCCAACCTGAGCCGCTCGAGCATCGCGCTTCCGATGTTGAGATCGTGGAGGATCCCCAGGATTCAGGTGTCGAGTTCGTAGAACCGGACTATAATCCTCTAACTCGAGCGATACCCTAAGCTCCTAAAAGATGGAGTGATTCGCTAAGCACACGGCGCTGGAATAGAAAAGGTAGCGGGTCCTTGAAACACGGGTGATGTGTGTTTGTATCCACTGTACCCTGCGACCCCCACCGATAACTAGTGGATATATTTTATTTACGCGCGTTACGCTAGCTTTGCGAATTTAGCTTTATGCGTGTGGACCGTGTAGATATCATTTCTGAGGCGACTAATAGTTATATTTTATTTACAGCTGTTAAACTAGCGTGCAGGAGGCTGCCACTTGAAAAAGAAAACAGCCCCATACGACAACGACCGAGCAACTCCACACCGTTTAATTCACCAATCTCTGAACTACACTACACGTCTCATACTTGTAAGCATATATGTCTACGCAGCTCTATAGTGTACTTATACATGCAGATAAAAATTTCTGCGGTAACTAGTAGATATATTTTATTTACGTGTGTCAAGTTAGCTTTGTGAGTGTTTTGCGCATTCATGTATGTTATATTTTATTTACAGCTGCTAAAGTATCGCCCGTGAGGTTGCAGTTTGAGGGAGAAAACAGTCCCATACGGCGGCGCCCAAGCAGCGAGATGTCTGTTAATTCAGCATTCTCTGTAGATCAGCACCCGGGGGATACTTGTAAGTATATATGTCTAGTCCGCTCTATAGTGTACTTATACAAACAATCATGCATCGGTTTCACAGATAATCGGTGCTGGTGGCTTTACAAATATCGCGTTGAATCAGAGTAAAGTGGGGCCTGTAACTTTTCCTATATCTCGCCCGCTTAGCGATTAACTACACCACGTATCTTTTCTTTAGTTACGGAGGAGCGTCATTCGCGAGTTTTGCAACAGCGCAATTATTGATTTGAGAACAGAGCGGAGGTGATAACGGAACCTCTTTCACTCAGGTGTGTCGCGGATCGTGAAGAAAGCGACGCGCCAACCGCACACCCCGGGAATACGGAGAGTAGTAGGCTTAAGAATATACGTCTGTGTCAAGCTACAGAACCTGCAAATAGCAACGCGGAAGCAGCAGCTGCCAATTCAGCCGATGCATTAGCGTCAAAGAAACGCGCAGTATCGCGCCGTCGTGTAAGTAAGAAGCAGAAGGATGATGGTCGATCACCTTACACACCAACACCCGTATGGACTGCTGAACACGCCAAAATGTTTCTTGACATGTCTGCACAGTACGTGCATAATAAACTCGCGCAGAACAGACTAAAATCTTTCTGCGACACGTATGAAAGACTGATAAGTACGTGTCCAACACCCGACATTATCGCAGAACTGTGCGATTTTAAACAAAATTATGCAAATGTATGATTTTAAACAAAAATTATGCAACTGTACAGTCAACTTCTGTGAAATAAACCTGTGTGGCTGCGAACGTGTGGTTATGAATTGAAAATTAATTAAAATGATCACGCATTACACCCTAGGGGCCGATACACGAGCTCCAGCGCATTTACACAACTATGATGCCCTGGAAATGTCAGCATTCACGAGCAAACAATCGGTCAGAGCAAGGAGCATCTTGATACACACATACAGAAATTCTCGCGGGACCGCCTCTGTAGGCAATAGTGTTTGTGATAGTGCTGGGAGTTTGAGGGTGATAGTTGTACGCACGACTTTTTACTGTTCTTTACCGATGGTAAATTTTCAGGGTATACATTTATAACCCACAATGCAGATCGCCACGATTCTTACTTTATTGTTAAGGCCGTGGTTTTTGAAAACTACCTGTAAATGTGATAACCCTAGGTGTTGTGGCCTTGTGTGTGTGTGACGATACCCGATTTGTCTATAAGGTTCATAGACTCGCTAAATTTCATCCCCATGAAGCTCACTAAATTACCTCAGGCCGCTGGATTTTCAGTTTTCCACACTTTTTTAATACCTGAGAAAACAGAGTTATGTAGGTCCCATACTCGATGTGAAATATTATGGGCTAGAGTACATGGCACAGGGTGCTTCTGGTATGTCATGAGGGTCCGAAACACAGGTATGTTAAAAAGTTTGTACCCAATTTTTTGTTGAATGCTGGTCAAAATCGTTGCATAGGCGTGGGCCTGTGCCAAAATAGGACTTTCTGACACGGCATGAGAGTCAGAAACATAGCTATGCTAAAAAGTTTGTACCTGATTTTTGTTGAACGGTGCTCAATATCGATGCATAGGAGTGGGCATGTGCCAAAATAGGCCGGGACACGTCCCAACATGCCTGTCTTTTATATCTGAGGGGGCATAGCATCTTTAAAAATAGGCCTGTGCAACAAGAACGCTACGCATCCACCCGATGTGAAATATTATGGCTAGAGTACATGGCATCGGGTGCTTCTGGTATGGCATGAGACTCCGAAACACATGTATGTTAAAAAGTTTGTACCCAATTTTTTGTTGAATGCTGGTCAAAATCGTTGCATAGGTGTGGGCCTGTGCCAAAATAGGTGCCTTGAGAGGATTTGTGAAGCAACTCGCTCAATATTTTCTAGATGACTATGTGTATGTTAACGGCCAGCACATAGTTTTTGAATTTCAGAGTTGCTTTTTCCACGTCTGTCCGTCGTGCTATAATGAAAATGATGCAAATAAGGTCACAAACATCACCTGCGGGCAGTTATATCATGCCTTTTTTAGGTAAAAAGCGCTAGCTGCAGCGGTGCAGGTACACCATAAGCGTGCTGTGGGTGCATGAGTGGCGTGAAATGTTTAAAAATGATTCAGCGGATCACCACCATCTATGAAATATGGTATTTTCCAAACACCAGCGATGATCTGTTTGCCAACTACATTAAACTACACTATAGGGATGAGCTGTAGGGGTCCGTGTATCCTAGCGACTACACTGATGAAGGCTAGAGAAAAGCACCGCAGTGACAGTTTTCTTGAAAAAGCGTTGCCTGTCTTTCATATCTGAGGGGTTAGCGTCGTTAAAAATAGGCCTAGGCCTCTCCCAAAATAACGAATTTGTTGTGAATTTGTCATCAAGTTGCAGGAATCGTGTTAGTAATCAATTTAATACATCTTGATTCGCTACAATATACGTATGGTAACCGTTTAAAATATCAGCTGAGAGTCAGAAACACAACTGTGCTAAAAAGTTTGTACCGATTTTTGTTGTATGGTGGTCAAAAACGCTGCGTAGGAGTGGGCATGTACCAAAATAGGTCAGTACACGCTCCCCGAAATAACGAATTTGCTCTGAAATTGCCATCAAGTTACAGGAATCTTTAAAATAACATAGCTTTACAAATATCGCGTTGAATATATCGCGCTGTGGGTGCATGAGTGGCGTCTGTGGTGCATGAGTGTTTAAAAATGATTCAGCGGATCACCACCATCTATGAAATATGGTATTTTCCAAACACCAGCGATGATCTGTTTGCCCCCATACATTAAACTACACTATAGGGATGAGCTGTAGGGGTTCGTGTATCCTAGCGGATACACTGATGAAGGCTAGAGAAAAGCACCACACTGACAGTTTTCTTGAAAAAGCGATGCCTGTCTTTCATATCTGCGGGGTTAGCATCGTTAAAAAATAGGCCTAGTCCTCTCCCAAAATAACAAATTTGATCTGAATTTGTCATCAAGTTGCAGGAATCGTGTTAGTAACTTACATTTTTTAGCTCGGTCAATGTGACCTAACCTTGATACAACTTTCCACACACAATAGCCTGATCAAAGGACTTGTCCTGGGTGATGCACACACACAGATAAAATACCTTTACATACATTTACTGGTGGACTTAAAAGAGCCCCACTGTCTATACACAATACAGGGCTAATTACTATGTGTACTTTCTATCAAGTGAATTACCATATCTAAATACCCTGCTAATCTGCGACCTTCATGCAATTGTACATCTAAATACCCTGCTAATCAGCGACCTTCACGCAATTGTACTTACAGGGCATGTCAGGTCATATATAAGAACGCTAACCAGCTCACCGGTTTGTAGAAGCACGGATCCTCCGCTTGATCAAACGTGAAGATACATGAGAAAATGAAGGAAAAAGGGATCCAGCTTCAATAAAATCTTCATCTTTATTGATTCATAAAAACATGAATAATGGCATGCTCCTGTGATAAAGATCCCTGTGATCGAAACGCGTAGCCTTGTCCTGAGCTTGTCCAGGAGCATGCCATTATTCATGTTTTTATGAATCAATAAAGATGAAGATTTTATTGAAGCTGGATCCCTTTTTCCTTCATTTTCTCACATGTCAGGTCATGTCAACACTGCTACACTCCTGCTAATATGTAACCTAACTTTATGTACTTACAGGACATGTCAGGTCATGTCACAATTTTAGTCTGTAGTACAATGTTTACCGTATACGGCTTTTTTTCAAAAACATCCCCCCTTTCTCTTTTTCGTTCCATACGTTCCATCCATGTGCAATCTAGTAACCCACAGTATACAACGTTTACCAAATTGTAATCTAATCCACATTTGAACTTATACTCATCAAGCAGTCGGGTAGGCATTCTTTCATATTGATTTTCCTTTTTTTCTTTGAACATCCATTTGTGATGCTTCTAACACTTGGATTAGCAAACTTCCTCTTGTTTTTTCATTTTGTGATTGTATCATATTCATGTAATTTTCTTATTTTCTGTGTGAATCACTGCAGTGCTTTGATGAAGGTCCGAGTTGGACCGAAACGTTGGTGTTTTGGACTGCAATAAAAATTTCCTCTTTATTCACAAGTTGAGTGCCAAGTTTATTATTATACTGTCACTAGGTTGGGTTCCTACTTGAGCACCTTCTGCGGTAGTGCCACGTTATATTCACCATGCTCTCTGAAGAATGGCCCACTCCCTGAAGAATGGTTCGCTCTCTAAAGAATGGCCCGCTCCCTGAAGAATGGCCCGCTCCCTGAAGAATAGTCCGGTCTCTGAAGGATAGTCCGCTCTCTGAATAATGGCTCTCTCTCTGAAGAATGCCCCCCTCTCTGAATAATGCCCCACTCCCTGAAGAATTGCCCTCTCTCTGAAGAATGGCCCTCTCTCTGAAGAATGGTTTGCTCTCTGAAGAATGGCCCACTCCCTGAAGAATGGCGCTCTCTCTGAAGAATGGCCTGCTCCCTGAAGAATGGCCCTCTCTCTGAAGAATGGCCCTCTCTCTGAAGAATGGTTTGCTCTCTGAAGAATGGCCCACTCCCTGAAGAATGGTCCGCTCTCTGAAGAATAGCCCGCTCTCTGAAGAATGACCCGCTCTTTGAAGAATGGCCCTTTCTCTGAAGAATGGCCCCCTCTCTGAATAATGGCCACTCCCTGAAGAATGGCCCATCCCTGAAGAATGGCCCTCTCTCTGAAGAATGGCCTGCTCCCTGAAGAATGGCCCACTCTCTGAAGAATGGCCCACTCTTTGAAGAATGGCCCCTCTCTCTGAAGAATGGCCCCCTCTCTGAAGAATTGCCAACTCTCTGAAGAATGGCCCACTCCCTGAAGAATGGCCCTCTCTCTGAAGAATGGCCTGCTCCCTGAAGAATGGCCCGCTCTCTGAAGAATGGCCTGCTCTCTGAAGAATTGGCCTCTCTCTGAAGAATGGCCCCCTCTCTGAAGAATGGTCCACTCCCTGAAGAATGGCCCACTCCTTGAAGAATGACCCTCTCTCTGAAGAATGGCCAGCTCCTGAAGAATGGCCCGCTCTCTGAAGAATGGCCCTCTCTCTGAAGAATGGCCTGCTCCCTGAATAGCCCGCTCTCTGAAGAATGGCCCTCTCTTTGAAGAATGGCCCCCTCTCTGAAGAATGGCCCTCTCTCTGAAGAATGGCCCACTCTCTTAAGAATGTCCGCTCTCTGAAGAATGACCCTCTCTCTGAAGAATGGCCTGCTCCTGAAGAATGGCCCGCTCTCTGAAGAATTGCCCCCTCTCTGAAGAATGGCCTGCTCCTGAAGAATGGCCCACTCTTAAGAATGGCCCTCTCTCTGAAGAATGACATGCTCCCTGAAGAATGGCCCTCTTTCTGAAGAATGGCCCTCTCTCTGAAGAATGGCCCCCTCTCTGAAGAATGGCCCTCTCTCTGAAGAATGGCCACTCTCTGAAGAATGGTCTGCTCTCTGAAGAATGGCCCTCTCTCTGAAGAATGGCCCTGCTCCTGAAGAATGGCCCGCTCTCTGAAGAATGGCCCGCTCTTTGAAGAATGGCCCTCTGTCTGAAGAATGGCCCTCTGTCTGAAGAATGGCCCCCTCTCTGAAGAATGGCCCACTCTGAAGAATGGTCGCTCTCTGAAGAATGGTCCACTCTCTGAAGAATGTCCCTCTCTCTGAAGAATGGCCCCTCTCTGAAGAATGGCCCTGAGCCGCTCCCCTGAAGAATGGCCCACTCTCTGAAGAAGGGCCCCTCTTCTGAAGAATGGCCTCTCCTGAAGAATGGCCCCTCTCTGAAGAATGGCCTCTCTCCTGAAGAATGGCCCCCTCTCTGAAGAATGGCCTCTCCTGAAGAATGGCCCCTCTCTGAAGAATGGCCTCTCGTCCCTGAAGAATGGCCCGCTCTCTGAAGAATGGCCCTCTCTCTGAAGAATGGCCTGCTCCCTGAATGGCCCGCTCTCTGAAGAATGGCCCTCTCTTTGAAGAATGGCCCCTCTCTGAAGAATGGCCCTCTCTCTGAAGAATGGCCCACTCTCTTAAGAATTGTCCGCTCTCTGAAGAATGACCCTCTCTCTGAAGAATGGCCTGCTCCTGAAGAATGGCCCGCTCTCTGAAGAATGGCCCCCTCTCTGAAGAATGGCCTGCTCCCTGAAGAATGACCCACTCTCTAAAGAATGGCCCTCTCTCTGAAGAATGGCATGCTCCCTGAAGAATGGCCCTCTTTCTGAAGAATGGCCCTCTCTCTGAAGAATGGCCCCCTCTCTGAAGAATGGCCCTCTCTCTGAAGAATGGCCCACTCTCTGAAGAATGGTCTGCTCTCTGAAGAATGGCCCTCTCTCTGAAGAATGGCCTGCTCCCTGAAGAATGGCCCGCTCTCTGAAGAATGGCCCGCTCTTTGAAGAATGGCCCTCTGTCTGAAGAATGGCCCTCTGTCTGAAGAATGGCCCCCTCTCTGAAGAATGACCCACTCTGAAGAATGGTCTGCTCTATGGAGAATGGTCCACTCTCTGAAGAATGGCCCTCTCTCTGAAGAATGGCCCCTCTCTGAAGAATGGCCCTCTCTCTGAAGAATGGCTGCTCCCTGAAGAATGGCCCGCTCTCTGAAGAATGGCCCGCTCTTTGAAGAATGGCCCTCTGTCTGAAGAATGGCCCTCTGTCTGAAGAATGGCCCCCTCTCTGAAGAATGACCCACTCTGAAGAATGGTCTGCTCTATGGAGAATGTCCACTCTCTGAAGAATGGCCCTCTCTCTGAAGAATGGCCCCTCTCTGAAGAATGGCCCTGTCTCTGAAGAATGGCCCACTCTCTGAAGTATGGTCCGCTTTCTGAAGAATGGCCCACTCTCTGAAGAATGGTCTGCTCTCTGAAGAATGGTCCATTTTCTGAAGAATGGTCCGCTCTCTGAAGAATGGTCCCCTCTCTGAAGAATGGCCCACTCCCTGAAGAATGGCCCTCTCTCTGAAGAATGGCCCACTCTCTGAAGAATTGCCCTCTCTCTGAAGAATGGCCTGCTCTCTGAAGAATGGCCCACTCTCTGAAGAATGGTCCGCTCTCTGAAGAATGGTCCGCTCTCTTATTTTAACTACTTTTTGTATTTGAAAGCCTGAACATGTGCATGAATTTAATTTTTCTATAGAAACAAATATGAAGATTCTTTTGATCATTTTTGTTACCTTTTTTGGTGTTTTTATGAGCAGAGCCACTCAAAAACACCATAAAAAGACACCATGTGAACATAATCTTATAGTAATTTATCTCTTATCACATAACAGCCGAGAACATTAATACTGAGAGCAGAACATTGCTCCGTGAACATGACCCCATGCAGGTTAACCACCAACTCGGGTGCTTGTGTGAACTGTGGCCACTGAATGATGAATACTAGTCTCCAGGTGAATGTAAAACACATAAAGTTACAATCTGGGGATTTTCTATCTGCTTTTCATTACCGGCTGACTGACAGCTCTTGTTTTCTTGCAATGTATGTAAAGAGATGGATTGACTGAGAGTTTAATACAATCATACAAGTGTGGAGGATGGGATAGAGAAGAGCGCTGTCACTCAGATTTTCAGATTTTCTTTTTTTACTCTTTCTTTTATTTTTTTTTTCATTTTTATTTTCATTATTTATATAGTGTTATGCCGGTGTATTATAAACCATAAGAAGAGTTTCTTTGTCTCAGTTTGGTAAGATTGTTAAGAAGGACTTAAGATAGATATATAATTATATATATATATATATATATATATATACATACAGTGGGTACGGAAAGTATTCAGACCCCTTTACATTTTTCACTCTTTGTTTCATTGCACCCATTTGATAAATTCAAAAAAGTTCGTTTTTTTCTCATTAATGTACACTCTGCACCCCATCTTTACTGAAAAAAACGGAAATGTAGACATTTTTGCAAATTTGTTAAAAAAGAAAAACAAATCTCACATGGTCATAAGTCTTCAGCCCCTTTGCTCAGTATTGAGTAGAAGCACCTTTTGAGTTAGTACAGCCATGAGTCTTCTTGGGAATGATGCAACAAGTTTTTCACCCCTGGATTTGGGGATCCTCTGCCATTCTTCCTGGCAGATCCTCTCCAGTTCCGTCAGGTTGGATGGTGAACGTTGGTGGACAGCCATTTTCAGGTCTCTCCAGAGATGCTCAGTTGGGTTTAGGTCCGGGCTCTGGCTGGGTCAGTCAGGAATGGTCACAGAGTTGTTCTGAAGCCACTCCTTTGTTATTTTAGCTGTGTGCTTAGGGTCATTGTCTTGTTGGAAGGTGAACCTTCGGCTAAGTCTGAGGTCCAGAGCACTCTGGAAGAGGTTTTCATCCAGGATATCTCTGTACTTGGCCGCATTCATGTTTCCTTCAGTTGCAACCAGTCATCTTATCCCTGCAGCTAAAAAACACCCCCATAGCATTATTCTGCCACCACCATGTTTCACTGTTGGGATTGTATTGGGCAGGTGATGGGCAGTGCCTGGTTTTCTCCACACATACCGCTTAGAATTATCACCAAAAAGTTCTATCTTCATCTCATCAGACCAGAGAATCTTATTTCTCATAGTCTGGGAGTCTTTCATGTGGTTTTTAGTAAACTCTATGCGAGCTTTCATATGTCTGGCACTGAGGAGAGGCTTCCGTCGGCCACTCTGCCATAAAGGCCCGACTGGTGGAGGCTGCAGTGATAGGTGACTTTATGGAACTTTCTCCCATCTCCCTACTGCATCTGTGGAGCTCAGCCACAGTGATCTTGGGGTTCTTCTTTACCTTTCTCACCAAGGCTCTTCTCCCACGATTGCTCAGTTTGGCTGGACGGCCAGGTCTTGGAAGACTTCTGGTGGTCCCAAACTTCTTCCATTTAAGGATTATGGAGGCCACTGTGCTCTTAGGAACCTTGAGTACTGCAGAAATTCTTTTGTAACCTTGGCCAAATCTGTGCCTTGCCACAATTCTGTCTCTGAGCTCCTTGATCAGTTCCTTTGACCTCATGATTCTCATTTGGTCTGACATGCACTGTGAGCTGTGAGGTCTTATATAGACAGGTGTGCGCCTTTACAAATCAAGTCCTATCAGTTTAATTACACACAGCTGGACTCCAATGAAGGAGTAGAATCATCTCAAGGAGGATCACAAGGAAATGGACAGCATGTGATGTAAATATGAGCGTCTGAGCAAAGGGTCTGAATAATTATGACCATGTGATATTTCAGCTTTTCTTTTTTAATAAATTTGCAAAAATGTCTACATTTCTGGTTTTTATCAGTCAAGATGGGGTGCAGAGTGTACATTAATGAGAAAAGAAATGAACTTTTTTGCATTTACCAAATGGGCAATGAAGCAAAGAGTGAAAAATGTAAAGGGGTCTGAAGACTTTCCGTACCCACTGTATGTATATATATATATATATATATATATATATATTAAAATAACTCCTGACAGAGTATCACAAAATCATGTTTTGTTCTATGCTGGCCACCTCAACCAACAGAAAGGGTCGGACACATCTGTACAATCATTCCTAGAAGCATCGATTCATGGTACTACCCAAAATATGTCTCATCATGTTAGTAGTGATTAGAGAAGATAAAATTGATTTGCAGAACCCAAATCCAGCAGCCACATCAGTAGCCCACGGCCGCTACAGGAAAGCCCTGCAATCTGCTTCTGACTTATGTCAATCAATCTACTCGTCACTAGTACTGGTGAGTGAATTGGTTTTCTGGAATTTGGCTGGAAAATTCAATTTTCATCAAATGTATTCAATGTGAATCGAATGCACATGATTTTGTTCTGAGATCTTTCTAGACTAGAGATCGAACATTTGAATTCACCTGTTTGCGCGGATTTTCCAAGGGAAATTCGATTTGCGGAGAAGTTATTTTTTCATAAATTTAATGTCCCTTGTTATATTGCAGGGTCTTTCCAGACCGCAGAACAAAGTGAATGCAAGATGTAAAAAATATAAAAAAAATAGTAGGTGCACACTGTGATGCTAAAATGCTGCGATCTTTCATGTGGTTGAGCAGAATCAAAAATTACAGTGCGGGTGGCAACAATCTGAAGGTGACGGGGAGAGTGAGGAATGAAGGGTCCAGAGAGATGAGCAGTAAGGTGAGTATAAGGATTTTATATATTTTTTAACATTCTGATGGCCTTTTCAGGTCAGAAAAAATGCCAGCCAACGGCCGCGATTCTGCTGAATCCACACAGAAGAGAATTACAAAATATCCAAATTTTGGCGATTTTTGTAAAATTTGAGTAGATTTCAACTTCACTCAATTATATTTTTTCATCTCTATATCCCTGAACATAATAAGCATAGGGTGGAAAAATGTAAAAAAAAAATTAGACTTGCCCAGTCTTCATCTGTTCCACCACACAGCCCTGCTTCAGTTTGGTTCAGTCACCATTGTGGTCCTCACTTGGCATCTTCTCGTGTCTGGCATCTTCGGCGGTTGCTACGTTGACTTGACAGCAATGTCATGACTTAACTTGGTGTTCATTGCAAAACGTCATGCCATTGGGTTGCTTGTGTAGCGCAATATCTTGACGTTCTACAGCTTAATCAACCCCAGAGACACCTGAAGATGCCAAAGATGCCACTGGTGGAATAACCAAAGAAGGGGACTGCATGGCAAGACAAGTCAGGGTGGAGAGAATGTCAATGTTTCATTTTTTTTCTTAATACCTTCCTGACCATTTATAATCCGGTAAAATGGCCACAACGGTTCCATACTTGTCACTAGGACACAATTCCGGCCATTTTAGCATCTGCATTATGACCACACGGAACGGATCTTAGACCATTGCAGGTTTCCATGATGGTCTCCACGTCTTTTGCCCGTTGTACACCCGTGACCCTTCCTTTTACTCCAACACAAAATATAACATTAATAACCAGATGATGTAGCATTGTCACGTGGTATGTGATTTGACTTTGCCGTAGATTGCCGTACGGACGTATTAATATTTGAGAAATTGTTACATTGTTTCTGAATGTATCACTCAGAGAATAAAAGTGGAGACGAACCCAGGAGGGAAGCGGGGATTTTACCACACGTTGAAGCAGCATAATGGTAGGATATATTTTGCAGTAAATCAACGATCGGAGGGAGAGGAGAGCGAACAAGTAGTTGAAAAGGAAGAACATTTTGACAGATGTACATTGTGAAGCAGGATGGCGGCTCATGAAGTCTGACAGCTGCAGGTGAACCATCACTGTCATTCAGATTTTTGCTAATGATGGAAGAGCAGAGAGACACGATGGGGAATGTTTAACACTTTATGCCTGCAGAAGCAAAGCTGGTAGCATGGAAGAGAGATGCAATATGAAACCCTACCTGATTGTGGAAGACAATGCACTTGGCTTTCCAGGAGCTCCATTGGTTTTACCCTTTTAACCACATACAAGGATTTGGACCTTGCTGAAGGGGCCTTTGGAGCGCTTCTTCTGAGTACATGGAGAAGGAACAAGAGATATTGGGTCAATGGCATAAGAACCAAATGTATAGTTGGGGGAAGCCGGGTCAGAGTTTAAAGGGTCAAAGAGGTGTCAGGTAGTAACAGAATAAAACCAACAGGGCATTTAAGGATTAATTAGGAGAAGTGTTGGGACCCAACTGGGTCAGGACACCGAATTCTGTCCAGGTAGTAACAAAAGGGAATATGATAGCTGGCACAGTGGGTTTAGGGATTATCCGCTGATTGATCTACTGAATGGTGGTTGTTGACTGGTTAGCTGGAACACCAGCTTGGCCCAAATGTTGCTAGTAATGCAGGTTTAATTACGATTGGTCTATCCAGGGTCTTCATCAGTGCCAGGACCAGGCATGAAACCTGACAGGGATGATCAGGTGGAAGTGGGAATGGGCAAGTATGACTCCTGCATGGTCTCTGAGGAGTGGCGGAGCACCAGTAGGAAACTAATCTATGAGAGATGATTGACAAGTATATCCTGGGGTCTAATGATGGCAACTGGGCAGGTCAGGACTTAAGAGCTCTGGACAATGATTGCAGAAACAATGAGAAACATACAAGAGCATGCAGACCAAAATTATAGGAGCAGTGAGGAATGCTGGAGGACCGACAAAATGTGCAAGAGCAAGGAGGTCCTGGACCAGGAGCACATAAGAAAGTAGGACCAACCAAGTGTACAGGAGTCCAGAGCCTGGAGCACATTATCAGGTAGATCTGACCAAAAGTACTGGAGCACTGTGGAACACTGTAAGACAGACCAAGTGTGCCAGAGCAAGAAGGACTCTGGGGTCCTGGACTATGAGTACATAAGAAAGTAGGACCAATGAAGAGTACAAGAACAAGAAGAAGTCCTCGGCCAGGAGCACATAAGCAAGCAGGAATGACAAAGTGTACAAGCGTAAAAAGGAGTACTGAAGAAGAAGCACACCAACAAGTAGGCCCGACCAAAAATACATGACCAAGGAACACTCAAATAACACATACTAGATTTGAATGAATGAAATATTCTCATTGAATACTTTGTTCTGTACAAAGTTGAATGTGCTGACAACAAAATCACACAAAAATCATCAATGGAAATCAAATTTATTAACCAATGGAGGCCTGGATTTGGAGTCACCCACAAAATTAAAGTGGAATGTAATGTCCTTAAAACAAGTCATAATTAGAGTTGAGCGATACTTTCCGATATCCAAAAGTATCGGAATCGGAATGGTATCGCCGATACCATTAAAATATCGGCGATACCCGATACCGATACCGGAAGTCCCATGTAAGTCTATGGGAACAAAATATCGCAACTAAAAAAACCTCTTTCTTTCCTTGTAAACACTAAATATACACACATAGAATACATATATATATATATATACATGTCATTGTGACATATATATTATATATATATACATATATGTATAGTTTATACACTTCTACATAGTAAAATATCCTCTGATTCAATTGCCGGGTAAAGCCGGCTTCTGTGAAAAGACAGAAGCACCCGACATGAAATGACACTTGGTGTACATAGGGTTAACCATGTCTTTTCATGTCGTTTGCTATCTGATTTGCACAAACAATTACATCAGTCTATGTGTGCAAAATTTCACACCTGTAGGGGTTAATTAAAGGTGTAAATTCGTTGTAAAAAAAACGGACTTTTTTGCTACGAATTTACACCTTTAATTAACCCCTACAGGTGTGAAATTTTGCACACAGCCACTCATGTAATTGTTTGTGCAAATCAGATATCAAACTACATGAAAAGACATGGTTAACCCTATGTACACCAAGTGTCATTTCATGTCGGGTTCTGCATTTTCACAAAAGCCGGCAATTGAATTAGCGGCTATTATACTATGTAGAAGTGTATGAACTATAAATATAAATATATATATATATATGTGTCACAAATTCAATGACATGTATATATATATATGAGGTGTAAAATTGCTGAAAAAAAATGCGTGGGCTCCCGCCCTATTTTCGCAACCAGACAGACAAAGCCAGTGAGTGGGGCAGATAATAATAGCCCAGAGAGGGACCATTTTTTTTGGCTCCCCCCGGCTACTTAACATCTGCCCCCAGACACCCCAGAAAGGGCAAATCTCTAATTAGATTTGCCCTTTCTGACACTTTGCCCGTCTATTCCCATTGCCCTGTAGCGGTGGCGAATGGGTTAATAAGGGGTTAAAATGACCTTGCAATTGAAAGGTCACTTTAAGCCAGGTTAATAATTGAGAGCTGTCAATTAGACAACTATCAATTATTAATCCTATTGTATGAAAGAAAAATCAAACACACACACTTTAATAAAAAAGAAGTTTAATGAAATAATCACACAGTTTTTGACCATATTTTATTTACCTGCTAAAACCATTTCCTGTAATAAAAATAAAATAATAAAGCAAAATTATTCTTACCAATCCGATGCACAGTCAGGTCCCACGGTGTAATCCTTCAGAAAGGGTTAATGTTTACTGCAGGGACCGCAGCTAATGCTGCAGCCTCACAGTAAACCCCCAAATGAATGAGCTCCTCTCCTGGCTGACAGGAGAGGAAGTGGAAAGCTTAATTGATTGCTTTCCACCTTCACTTCAGGTCAGCCAGGGACACCATCAGTGACGTCAGAGGGAACTGATTAACAAAAATAGGGGTTACCTTCGAAAAAAAAATGGCGTGGGGTCCCCCCTATTTTTGTTAACCAGCCAGATGAAGCAGACCGCTGAGGCCTGGATTTTCAGGCTGTTAAGGAGCCAAGATCCATGGACCTTGCCAGCCTGATAAAACCAGGCCACAGCAGTCTGCATATCTTGGCTGATTAACAAAAATAGGGGATCCCCTCGAAAAAAATTGGCGTGGGGTCCCCCCTATTTTTGTTAACCAGCCAGATGAAGCAGACCGCTGAGGCCTGGTTTTTCAGGCTGGTAAGGATCCAATATCCATGGACCTTGCAAGCCTGATAATACCAGGCCACAGCAGTCTGCTTAGCTTGGCTGGTTAACAAAAATAGGGGATCCCCTCGAAAAAAAAACGGCGTGGGGTCCCCCTATTTATGTTAACCAGCCAAGTAAAATGCAGACTGCTGCGGCCTGGTATTAAAAGACTGTCAAGGCCCATGGATTTTGGCCCTCAACAGCCTGATAATACCAGGCTACAGCAGCCCCACATTTGGCGCATCAAAAGATGTGCCAATTGTGGCACTTTACCCGGCTCTTCCCACTGCCCTGTAGCGGTGGCAAGTGGGGTAATAAGGGGTTAATGTCACCGTTGATTGCACGGTGACAATAAGCCCGGTTAATAATGGAGAGGCGTCAATAAGACACCGATCCATTATTAATCCCAAAGTTTTTAAATGTGTAAAAAAAAGACACAGCAAGAAAAAAGTCTTTTAATGAAATAAAAGAGACAACACAGTTTTCATTTTTTTTATTACTCTCTCATTCCTGCGACGCCATCGATCTCCTGTAAAAAAATAAAAAAAAACAAACCAACAGTATACCACCTGTCCGACGCAGTCCATAACGACAGTCCCACGACGATCCAGCTCTGCTACATCGCAATGACAGGCAGAGCCTGTCATTGCAACGCAGCACAGCTGATTACCTGCTTCCCCGGCGGTGACGTCATCGGACTGCTTTACGGCCGCGATTACCCAGCAGTCACTGCAGTTATCGCGAGAAACTGCATGTGACCGCCGGGGAGAAGAGGATGGCGGCCATTAAGCAGTCCGGGATGTGACCGCCGGAGATCTTCTGCCGGGTAAGTGCCGCTGACTCCTGACAGACCTGACAGACGGACACTGACAGTGACAGTGACATCCCGATTCCGGTATCCGATATGACGAAAATATCGGTACTCGGAATCGGAATTCCGATACAGCCAATATTGGCCGATACCCGATATTTGCAGTATCGGAATGCTCAACCCTAGTCATAATGATGCTCAGTAGTGTGTGTGGCCTCCACGTGCCTGTATGACCTCCCTACAATGTCTGGGCATGCTTCTGATGAGGCGGCGGATGGTCTCCTGAGGGATATCCTTACATACCTGAACTAAAGCATCCGCCAGCTCCTCGACAGTCTGTGGTGCAACGTGACGTTGATGGATGGAGCAAGACATGATGTCCCAGATGTGCTCAATCGGATTCAGGTCTGGGGAACAGGCGGGCCAGTCCATAGCTTCAATGCCTTCATCTTGTAGGAACTGCTGACACACTCCAGCCACATGAGGTCCGGCATTGTCCTGCATTAGGAGGAACCCGGGGCCAACTGCACCAGCATATGGTCTTACAAGGCGTCTGAGGGTCTCATCTCGGTACCTAATGGCAGTCAGGCTACCTCTGGCGAGCACATGGAGGGCTGTGTGGCCCTCCAAAGAAATGGCACCCCACACCATTACTGACCCACTGCCAAACTGGTCATGCTGAAGGATGTTGCAGGCAGCAGATCGCTCTCCACGGCGTCTCCAGACTCTGTCACGTCTGTCACATGTGCTCAGTGTGAACCTGCTTTCATCTGTGAAGAGCAAAGGGTGCCAGTGGCGAATTTGCCAATCCTGGTGTTCAGTTGCAAATGCCAAGTGTCCTGCACGGTGTTGGGCTGTGAGCACAACCCCCATCTGTGGACATCGGGCACTCAGACCATCCTCATGGAGTCGGTTTCTAACCATTTTTGCAGACACATGCACATTTGTTCCCTGCTGGAGGTCATTTTGCAGGGCTCTGGCAGTGCTCCTCCTGTTCCTCCTTGCACAAGGCAGAGGTAGCGGTCCTGCTGCTGGGTTGTTGCCCTCCTACGGCCCCCTCCATGTCTCCTGGTGTACTGGCCTGTCTCCTGGTAGTGCCTCCAGCCTCTGAACACTACGCTGACAGACACAGCAAACCTTCTTGCCACAGCTCGCATTGATGTGCCATCCTGGATGAGCTGCACTACCCGAGCCACTTGTGTGGGTTGTAGAGTCCATCTCATGCTACCACGAGTGTGAAAGCACAACCAACATTCAAAAGTGACCAAAACATCAGCATTGGCACTGAGATGTGGTCTGTGGTCCCCACCTGCAGAACCACTCCTTTATTGAGTGTGTACTGATAATTGCCAATAATTTCCATCTGTTGTCTATTCCATTTGCACAACAGCATGTGAAATTGATTGTCAATCAGTGTTGCTTCCTAAGTGGACAGTTTGATTTCACAGAAGTTTGATTTACTTGGAGTTATATTCCGTGTTCCCTTTATTTTTTTGAGCAGTGTATATTTATAATGAAATGCTATACTGTCACAGAGATACTTAAAATAGCTGCTGGAAAAATGAGAACAAAGACGAACAATCATGCTGAAGTTGGGTGCCCTGCTTGCTGATATTATTGACTACTAACAGTAAAAACTGACTGTAAAAAAGTCAATCCCCAAAGAAACTAAGCATTCTGGTACATTTTGGATAGACTTTGTATACATTTCCATAACTTCTCCAATCTCTCGCTGTAGGAGGCTCCCAATAAAGTCTCAATGGGGCATAATCTGCTTATCTGAGTGGTGCGATAAGGGGCCGGTTCTCGTTATTTCCATATTGTTGCGATGCGGATGGGTTTTACGCACCATTTAGACGTTACCTCTCTCTCTGGTATTCTTCCCGCTCTTGTAAATATCTGTTTTCCGCCATTCTATATTATTTTCTGAAATTGCCGTCATTGTCACATTTTCTACTAACCGGAGAGTGCACAAAAACACACCTCAGCGGGTTACCTGTTAGCGAGCGACGCATTACTTAGTTTCTACTTGAGAATAATTGAGTTAAAATCAGATAAACATCTCATTGTTGACGACGACGGAAAAAGCGGAATTAAGCAAACAATCATTGAAATATAATCTCCCGGGAGTAATCGCTCGCCCGGGAATAACTCCACTGCTTTATTTTATTCCTTTTATTTTATGTGTTGCGATTGAGAATTGTGACATCGGCGGAAATAATTCACAACCTGGCTGTTCCTCTTATCAAAATAATGAAAAGTTAACTCTATGTTCAGAACTGCTCGACTGAAGGTAAAAAACAAAAGTGCAGGTCTCCCTGTATGAGGACACTACTAAAAATGTGTTTTTCCTATATTTATGGCTGGGAGACAGAGCTGTATTTGGTGCAGAGTCGTCTCCGAATTCTGTCTGAAAACCCTCTCTACCTCGTATTTGTCCCCATGTGCAAAAATGCTGCTTTTTTTTCTTGCAGCATTTTTTTCTGAAGGTGTACACATCAAATTACGCAGTATACTTTTTTTTGTCCATAGATGCCGATAAGTAAAAAAAAGCATCCAAAAGTTTTGACATCCTCAGCGGGCACGAGTCTTCATGAAGTCACATTTATTTCACATGAACTATTAAACTCAGTTGATTTCCTGTGCAAAAAAAACGCAGTGGGCAAAAAAAATATGGAACGGGGTCTAAAAAATAGGGTACAAGGAAGGTTAAGAGATGATACAGATTCTACATTCAGAGAAAAGAGCTTCATTTTGCATCAACATCTTGGACCCTCATCTAAAGGGAAAAACTAATGCAGCATCAGTGGCCACCAGGACTTATCGCTGAGTCCTATAAATATCAATGTGCCCACATGGACAGATTTTCACTAATTTTGGGGAATCAGTTACCCACTGAGGTCTACTTGGGATAGTCAAATGGGGGAGGGTCACAAAACCAAAGTTCTTCCATTAGTCATGAGTCATATCAATGAGGCATTCATGAAATATGCCTGGAATTTGCCAACATCTTCATACTTTTCCACTAATTATGGATGTTGCTGCTCTTAACTTTTTTTCCAGTTTAGTTGAGGTCTCCAGTTTTTTATAAAACAAGCTGAGTACAATACAATGTCATGTAGTGGCATAACTAGATGAGCTCCAGTGCAAAATTTGGACCTGGCCATCACCTGCATGTAGGTCAGATGTGTGGGTGGGCGCCTGTAGCATTCTAGATCCTATAAAGACATGTGAGTTCTCCCCCCATGTAATAATGTCCCTGTCCTGGCTCCTTCCTGTAATAATCTATCTATCCTGGCTCTTTCCTGGTATAATGTCCCTCATCCTGGGCCCATTACTGATATAATGTCCTCCATCTTGGACTCCTTCCAATAATAATGTCCCCATCCTCGCCCCTTCTAGTAAAAATACCCCCATCTTGAACCCCATCCTGTAACAATGTCCCCCATCCTGGGCCCATTATTGAAATAATGTCCTCCTTCCTGGACTCCTTCCAATAATAATGTCCCCATCCTCGCCCCTTCTAGTAATAATGCCTCCATCTTGAGCCCCATCCTATAGCAATGTCCTTCACCCTTGGCCCCTTCGTGGTATAATTTCCACCATCCTGGGCTCTTCCCGGTGTAATGTTCCTCATCATGTAATAATGTCTCCCATCCTAGATCCCTTCCTGGTATAATGTCCACCATGATGGGTCCCTTCCTGGTATAATGTTCCCCATCATGTCATAATGTCCTCCATCCTGGGTCCCTTCCTGGTATAATCTTCACCATGATGGGTCCCTTCCTGGAATAATTTTCCCCATCATGTAATAATGTCCCCCATCCTGAGACCCTTAAATGTATATTGTCCCCAATCCTGGGCCCCTTCCAGGTATAATGTCCTCCATCCTGGACTCTTTACAATAATAATGTCCCCATCCTGGTCCCTTCTAGTAATAATGCCCCCATCCTGAGACTCATCCTATAACAATGTATAATGTTCCCCATCATGTAATAATGTCCAGCATCCTGTGTCCGTCCCTTCCTGGTATTTTCCCCATCATGTAATAATGTCCTACATCTTGGGCCCCTTCCAGGTATAATTTCCCACATCCTGGGCTGCTTTCAGTAATAACGTCCCACATCCTGGGCGCCTTCCTAGAGCTATGTCCCCCATCCTTGGCCCCTTCCAGGTTTAATGTCCCACATCCTGGGCCTCTCGAGTTATTCTCCAGCACATTTTAACAATAAGCAAATGGTCATTTTTACCATTCCTCATTCCCATGACATGTGGTGATCTCCTCTATAGCCGGCCAGCAGCTGACTTCGTTGTGCCGACAGGAGCAATAAATGACATTACTGCCATATGCCGCCCACCACGGGCAAACCAACGTCTGCTACCGGCCTCTGATTGGCCGGCAGCATGTATTGCAAAGCAGGTAATTGGCGGGTCTCTGCGACCGCGATCGTTAGACCCATGGTGCCATGCTAGAAAAGTCAGTATAGGCTCCAATCCTCATCACAACCACTGGGCGGCCACATATAGACAAACATAGCTCAAACATCTCCCAACAGATTACCACAAAATCATGTTTTTTTTCAAAAGCTGGTCATCTTGTACTTTTTATTTGTGTTTCATTTCATTCCTGTTCCTTCCCATTAGTTGGAGTCTTACTACTCTGTTGGTGACAGCCTTTAAAGTTATTGTCCCACCAGGGTAGCCACTTGTCCACATTAGTCATCATAAAGGGGTCCTCAACTCAAATTCTCCTAAGGGCTGATGGCTCTTATAGGAAAGGTGTCAGCAGCATGGCACATTATGGATAGTTGGGGGTGGTGTGCGCCATGTTTTCATCACCTGGCATACTAGCCAGCTTGCCATTAGTGGCCTGGACCGGCAGATAACTGTGACACATGCATTGGTCATTTTTTCCCACCACAACTGCCATTTATGATCCTCCTTTGTGCTGTCTAACAGCAGCCCCCTTGTCTAGCAATTAATCAGATGTGATACGTTGTATGTTATATTCATTACTCTGTGCCACCTCTAATCACATTCCGTGGTAATACTCTGGCAGCCCGGGATCACATACGAGAGTCTCTACGAGCATCGCTTACACCATCATGAGAGCACTACTTAGAAGAAGAAGAATAATCAAATTTTGGCAGAATTTCTATTGGAAACCTGATACCTTGTCATTGTTTTTATAGATGGCATTGGAAAGATTAAATTATACCGTTTTAGTATCAGATCTCAATGTGACATATACAAACCTCGGGATAATTGTGTGAGATTACAAATGTGACCACAGCCAAGTTGTGGAGACACGGAAGTCGGCATGCGCCCCAGTCCTCTAGCTAAAACCACATGGACCAGGGATCGTCCCACTGAATGCCCGCTCTCCTTTTAACGTGGGCACAATGTTACTCAGACAACACAGGATAAAGGTAAAACAGTGTGGCAATGCTTTAATGAACCACAAAACAGGTAGATAACATGTAGAACAGTCCCAGCAAAATGCCCCAAGATCGTGCTAATTACAGTCTCACCCTTCAACTGGCTCATCGGGATAATGGCAGCTGTTACTTCAGAGCTTCCAGGGGCGACTGCCACGCCTGTGGCACTCACACAGAGAGGAGGTAATGGCAAGAGTAGGAAGATGACAGTCCATTCAGATGCAAGGCCAGTTGACCGTAGGGTCACAACCTGGTTTCTCCATTTTTCAGTGATGGTCAATCGAGCAGATCTGTATTCTTCCAGCCTGGGGCAAAGGTCCTTAAGCTGGCATCCTGTAGAATAATAAATTTGTGTCCCTCATGATGGAGCCATGATTAGTGTTGAGCATTCCGATACTGCAAATATCGGGTATCGGCCGATATTGGCTGTATCGGAATTCAGATTCCGAGTTCCGATATTTTCGTCTTATCGGATACCGGAATCGGGATTGTCACTGTCACTGTCAGTGTCCGTCGGTCGGGTCTGTCAGGAGTCAGCGGCACTTACCCGGCAGAAGATCTCCGGCGGTCACGGCCTGGACTGCTTCATGGCCGCCATCTTCTTTCCCCGGCGGTCACATGCAGTTTCTCGCGATAACTGCAGTGACTGCTGGGTAATCGCGGCCGTAAAGCAGTCAGTCCGATGACGTCACCGCCGGGGAAGCTGGTAAGCAGCTGTGCTGCATTGCAATGACAGGCTCTGCCTGTCATTGCGATGTAGCAGAGCTGGATCGTCGTGGGACTGTCGTTACTATGGACTGCGTCGGACAGGTGGTATACTGTTGGTTTGTTTTTTTTCTTTTTTTACAGGAGATCGATGGCGTCGCAGGAATGAGAGAGTAATAAAAGAAATGAAAACTGTGTTGTCTCTTTTATTTCATTAAAAGACTTTTTTCTTGCTGTGTCTTTTTTTTATACATTTAATAACTTTGGGATTAATAATGGATCGGTGTCTTATTGACGCCTCTCCATTATTAACCGGGCTTATTGTCACCGTGCAATCAACGGTGACAATAACCCCTTATTACCCCGCTTGCCACCGCTACAGGGCAAGTGGGAAGAGCCGGGTAAAGTGCCACAATTGGCACATCTTTTGATGCGCCAAATGTGGGGCTGCTGTAGCCTGGTATTATCAGGCTGTTGAGGGCCAAAATCCATGGGCCTTGACAGTCTTTTAATACCAGGCCGCAGCAGTCTGCATTTTACTTGGCTGGTTAACAAAAATAGGGGGGATCCCCACGCCGTTTTTTTTTCGAGGGGATCCCCTATTTTTGTTAACCAGCCAAGCTAAGCAGACTGCTGTGGCCTGGTATTATCAGGCTTGCAAGGTCCATGGATATTGGATCCTTACCAGCCTGAAAAACCAGGCCTCAGCGGTCTGCTTCATCTGGCTGGTTAACAAAAATAGGGGGGACCCCACGCCAATTTTTTTCGAGGGGATCCCCTATTTTTGTTAATCAGCCAAGATATGCAGACTGCTGTGGCCTGGTATTATCAGGCTGGCAAGGTCCATGGATCTTGGCTCCTTAACAGCCTGAAAATCCAGGCCTCAGCGGTCTGCTTCATCTGGCTGGTTAACAAAAATAGGGGGGACCCCACGCCAATTTTTTTCGAGGGGATCCCCTATTTTTGTTAATCAGCCAAGATATGCAGACTGCTGTGGCCTGGTATTATCAGGCTGGCAAGGTCCATGGATCTTGACTCCTTAACAGCCTGAAAATCCAGGCCTCAGCGGTTTTCTTCATCTGGCTGGTTAACAAAAATAGGGGGGACCCCACGCCAATTTTTTTCGAGGGGATCCCCTATTTTTGTTAATCAGCCAAGATATACAGACTGCTGTGGCCTGGTATTATCAGGCTGGCAAGGTCCATGGATCTTGGCTCCTTAACAGCCTGAAAATCCAGGCCTCAGCGGTCTGCTTCATCTGGCTGGTTAACAAAAATAGGGGGGACCCCACGCCATTTTTTTTTCGAAGGGAACCCCTATTTTTGTTAATCAGTTCCCTCTGACGTCACTGATTGTGTCCCTGGCTGACCTGAAGTGAAAATGGAAAGCAATCAATTAAGCTTTCCACTTAAGGGCCCGTCTCACATAGCGATATCGCTACCGAGATCGCTGCTGAGTCACTAGTTTTGTGACGCAGCAGCAAGCTCACCAGCGATATCGCTGTGTGTGACATTCAGCGACGATCAGCCCCCCTGCCGGGTATCGCTGATCGTCGCTGAAATGTCAGGACCTTTGATCGCTGGTTTCCCGCTGACAGGCACACATCGCTGCGTGTGACAGGCGGGAGACCAGCGATCCGCTGGTAACCAAGGTACACAGCGGGTTTCCAGGCGCGGGGCTGTGCCTAGAAACCCGCTGGGTACCTTGGATACCAGCGCCCTGATGCAGGGAGCTGGTATCCAAGGTACACAGCGGGTTTCCAAGCGCTGCGCGGTGCCTGGAAACCCGCTGTGTACCTTGGTTACCAGCGGATCGCTGGTCTCCCGCCTGTCACACGCAGCGATGCGTGCCTGTCAGAGGGAAACCAGCGATCAAAAAAAGGTCCTGACATTTCTGCGACGATCAGCGATACCCGGCAGGGGGCTGATCGTCGCTGAATGTCACACACAGCGATATCGCTGGTGAGCTCGCTGCTGCGTCACAAAACTAGTGACTCAGCAGCGATCTCGGTAGCGATATCGCTATGTGAGACGGGCCCTTAAGCGATGTTACCCGCAGTGTCGCTGTCCCAGATCGCTGCCTGAGCTGCCTGTTTGGCAGCTCAGCAGCGATCATGTAGCGATACACCAGCGATCCTGACAAGTGCATATCGTTGTCGGGATCGCTGGTGTATCGTTATGTGACACCCAGCCTTTACTCTCCTGTCAGGCAGGAGAGGAACTCATTCATTTGGGGTTTACTGTGAGGCTGCAGCATTAGCTGCGGTCCCTGCAGTAAACATTAACCCTTTCTGAAGGATTACACCGTGGGACCTGACTGTGCATGGGATAGGTAAGAATAATTTTGCTTTTTTATTTTATTTTTATTACAGGAAATGGTTTTTGCAGTAAAATAAAAGATGGTCAAAAACATGTGTCTTTATTTCATTAAAATGATTTTTAATTAAAGTGTGTGTGTTTTATTTTTATTTCATGCAATAGGATTAATAATTGATAGTTGTCTAATTGACAGCTCTCAATTATTAACCTGGCTTAAGGTCACCTTTCAATAGCAAGGTGGCTTTAACCCCATATTAACCCATTCGCCACCGCTACAGGGCAATGGGAATAGACGGGCAAAGTGCCAGAAAGGGCGAATCTAATTATAGATTTGTCTTTCCTGGGGTGTCTGGGGGCAGATGTTAGTAGCCGGGGGGGGCAAAAATAATGGTCCCTCTCTGGGCTATTATTATCTGCCCCCACTCACTGGCTTTGTCTGTCTGGTTGCGAAAATAGGGCGGGAGCCCACGCATTTTTTTTCAGCAATTTTACACCTCATATATATATATACATGTCATTGAATTTGTGACACATATATATATATATATTTATATTTGTAGTTCATACACTTCTACATAGTATAATAGCCGCTAATTCAATTGCCGGCTTTTGTGAAAATGCAGAACCCGACATGAAATGACACTTGGTGTACATAGGGTTAACCATGTCTTTTCATGTCCTTTGCTACCTAATTTGCACAAACAATTAAATCAGACTATGTGTGCAAAATTTCACACCTGTAGGGGTTAATTAAAGGTGTAAATTCGTAGCAAAAAAGTCCGTTTTTTTTACAACGAATTTACACCTTTAATTAACCCCTACAGGTGTGAAATTTTGCACACATAGTCTGATTTAATTGTTTGTGCAAATTAGATAGCAAAGGACATGAAAAGACATGGTTAACCCTATATACACCAAGTGTCATTTCATGTCGGGTGACCCGACATGAAATGACACTTGGTGTACATAGGGTTAACCATGTCTTTTCATGTCCTTTGCTATCTAAGGCCGGAGTCACACTGGCGACAAAATCGGACGACTGCAATGCGATGAAATATCGCATTGCAGTCGGACCTATGTTAATCTATGGAGCAGCTCCCAGTATCAGATTTTTTGTGGTCCGTTTTAAACGTCCGTGTACAATCGCAGCATGCTGCAATTGTCACCGATTGTCGGTCGACAATCGCCAATGCAAGTCTATGGGAGCGATGAAAAATCTGATTACAAACGGACCACACTGTGTGACTTGCGATGAAATCGCATCGGTGTCCTTTAGAAAAGCCGGCAATTCATCCCCGCCTATACTGTAAAATCACACTGACAGCTTTAATAAAGACTAGAAAGAATAGATATATACACATAGAACACATACATATATATATACATGTCATTGTGACATGTATATATACATATATTTATAGTTCCTAGACTTCTACATACTGTAATAGCCGCTAATTCAATTGCCGGGTTTTGTGAAATCACAGAAGCCGACATGAAATGATACATTGTTTCCACACATTTAACCATGTAATTTCATGTATTTTTATATATGTTTGAAACATACAATTACATGAGTGTATTTGTGCAAAATTTCAGACATGTAGGGGTTAATTAAAGGTGTAATTTCGTTGAAAAAAAATGCGTGGGCTCCCGCTGTATTTTCTCCACCAGACAGACAAAGCAAAGCGAGTGGGGGCAGATAATAATAGCCCAGGGAGGGTGAATTTTTTTGTGCCCCCCCTGGCTACTAACATCTGCCCCCAGACACCCCAGAAAGGGCAAATCTATAATTAGATTCGCCCTTTCTGGCACTTTGCCCGTCTATTCCCATTGCCCTGTAGCGGTGGCGAATGGGTTAATCTCACCTTACTGTCACCTTGCAATTGAAAGGTGACCTTAAGGCAGGTTAATGATTGATAGCTGTCAATTAGACAACTATCAATTATTAATCCTATTGAAGTAAATAAAAAAACACACACACTTTAAGAATAAATAATTTTAATGAAATAAAACACATTTTTTTGACCATATTTTATTTTACACTAAATCCGTGCGAAGCCATTGATCTCCTAAAATAAAGAAAAAGAAATAAAACAACATTATTCTTACCTATTCCGCCGATCTGTCACGTCCCACGCTGTAATCCTTCACAAAGGGTTAACTAGCTTTGAGCCAAGCAGTGCAAGTAATCCTGCATGCTCAGCTCAAAGCTCATGAATGAATAAGTTCCTCTCCTGGCGACAGGAGAGGATGTGTTTCATGAATGAAGCTTAATTGATTGTGTCCACTTTCCCTTTAGGTCAGGTCACTACAGTTAAATTGGCAAGAAATCAATTAAGCTCCATTCATGAATCTATTCCTCTACTTTCGCTGGGAGAGGAAGTTATTCATTCAGGGGAATACAGGTCTGAGACAGCATTATTAGCTCTCTGCGACCTGTAACCTGTTAACCCTTTCTGATGGATTACACCGTGGGACCTGACTGTACATCGGATTGGTAAGTATAATTTTGCTTTTTTATTTTATTTTTATTACAGGAAATGGTTTTAGCAGGAAAATAAAATATGGTCAAAAACTGTGTGATTATTTAATTAAACTTATTTTTTATTAAAGTGTGTGTGTTTGATTTTTCTTTCATACAATAGGATTAATAATTGATAGTTGCCTAATTGACAGCTATCAATTATTAACCTGGCTTAAAGTGACCTTTCAATTGCAAGGTCATTTTAACCCCTTATTAACCCATTCGCCACCGCTACAGGGCAATGGGAATAGACGGGCAAAGTGCCAGAAAGGGCGAATCTAATTATAGATTTGCCCTTTCTGGGGTGTCTGGGGGCAGATGTTAGTAGCCAGGGGGGGCACAAAAAAAATGTACCCTCCCTAGGCTATTATTATCTGCCCCCACTCGCTTGCTTTGTCTGTCTGGTGGAGAAAATACAGCGGGAGCCCAAGCATTTTTTTTTAACGAATTTACACCTTTAATTAACCCCTACATGTCTGAAATTTAGCACACATATACTCATGTAATTGTATGTTTCAAACATATATAAAAATACATGAAATTACATGGTTAAATGTGTGGAAACAATGTATCATTTCATGTCGGCTTCTGTGATTTCACTGAAGCCGGCAATTGAATTAGCGGCTATAACAGTATGTAGAAGTGTAAGAACTATAAATATATGTATATATATATATGTTCACAATGACATATATATATATATATATATATATATATATGTGCTCTATGTGTATATATCTATTCTTTCTTTTGGCATTTAAATACTATTCTTTTGGATCCATTATATGTCAGTTTTGCAAGCCTGCGAGAAAATCTCGCAAGTCGGATGAAAATCGGATGTTACAAGGTACACACACATGCGATTAAATCGCATCTTTGAAGGAAAATCGGATGCCAGAAGGATGTGTGATGTTTTTATTTTGATCCAATTGTCGACCGTCTAAAACGGACCGATTTTTTGTGGTTGTGTGTGACTCCAGCCTAATTTGCACAAACAATTAAATCAGACTATGTGTGCAAAATTTCACACCTGTAGGGGTTAATTAAAGGTGTAAATTCGTAGCAAAAAAAGTCCGTTTTTTTTACAACGAATTTACACCTTTAATTAACCCCTACAGGTGTGAAATTTTGCACACATAGTCTGATTTAATTGTTTGTGCAAATCAGATAGCAAACGACATGAAAAGACATGGTTAACCCTATGTACACCAAGTGTCATTTCATGTCGGGTGCTTCTGTCTTTTCACTGAAGCCGGCTTTACCCGGCAATTGAATGAGAGGATATTTTACTATGTAGAAGTGTATAAACTATACATATATGTATATATATATGTCACAATGACATGTATATTATATATATATGTATTCTATGTGTGTATATTTAGTGTTTACAAGGAAAGAATGGGTTTTTTTTAGTTGCGATATTTTGTTCCCATAGACTTACATGGGACTTCCGGTATCGGTATCGGGTATCGCCGATATTTTAGTGATATCGGCGATACCATTCCGATTCCGATACTTTAGGATATCGGAAAGTATCGCTCAACTCTAGCCATGATGTCTTGAATGCAGTCCTGTAGAGTCTCTGGATCTTTGGATGTCTTGGCTGAATCTCTATCTGTCTCTCTATAAAGAGGCATGTAACCTCTTTTTATAAATAACAAGTGTCATTCAATCCAGCATCACAGATAAGGGGAAGAATGGTGAGGACCAAGTCGCATTGTTTGATTATGTAATTCATTTGTATAGATTTTCCTCGTCTGTTTTCGTAGTCAACAAACTGGCTGGCATGGACAATGTATAATTAGCATATCAGTAAACATCACTAGTCATCAAGGATAAAAGCACAATATGTTATATCAAATGTCAGCTTACAAGTCAATATTACAGCAAAAGTCTGTTTTCTTGACCAACCAGAAAGAAACATATAAATTGAAAAGTCAACATATAGATACCAGTCTATTCTTTCTGATTTGCTAAAAATAGTCATCAGGTTATTAAGATACAATGCTGTGTCTTCACACAAGGGAAAAACATGACCTTATGCTATAACCTGCTTTTAGGTATTGACTTCTTTGGGAGAATATTGTGGGCATGCTCTGTGTGCTGTGCAGAGGATATTATGCAGAGAGGGTGGAAGGAGGGGGAGCAGAGCTGTATCCATTCCCTATTGTCAGTGGTGAATCCTGTGTTATCTGCTTCCAGCTTTAATATAGAAGCGATACCTGCATGGTGTTGATAATGAGATGGCTGAGGCCTTTACTGGCTTGCCCTTATTAAAGGAGCCTGCCAATGTAATACCTGACTTTTAATGCCATTGAACTATGTAATATCATCCACTGTTGTTGCCAAGGGGCAGTCGAAATAGAAAAGATATATTTAGATGTATTATAAAATATGTATCATATCGATGAGGCATTCATGAAACAACCCTGGAAAATGCCAACATCTTCACACTTTTCTGCAAATTATTGATGTTGCTGCTCTTATCTTTTCTCCAGTTTAGTTGAGGACTCCAGTTTCTTATAAAACGAGCTGAATACAATACCATGTCATGCAGTGGCCTAACTAGATTCCAATGGGCCCCAGTGCAAAATTTGGACCTCGGTCCCCACCTGCTTGTTGGGCAGATGTATGGGCCTTTGTAGCATTCTTGATCCAATAAAGACATGTGTGTTCGCCCCCCATGTAATAACGTCCCTGTGTGTTCCTGTAATAATTCCCTTTTCCTGGCTTCTTCCTGGTATAATTTCCCCCATCCTGAGCTCCTTTCAATAATACAGTCCCCATCCTGGCCCCCTTCTAGTAATAATTCCTCCAGTCCTGGGCCCCATGCAATAGCAATGTCCCCCATTGTGGGCCTCTTCATGGTATAATTTCCCCAATCCTGTAATAATGTCCCCCATCCTGGGCCCCATTCTATAACAATGTTCCTCATCCTTTGCAGGTATAATGTCCCACATACTGTGCCCCTTCCCGGTATAATGTCCCCCATTCTGGGCCCCTTCCTGGTGTTATGTCCTGCATCCTGGACCCCGTCTAATAATCATAATAAAGAAGGGGACTGGCTAAGCATTGAAATAAGCAAGTCAGACAGCCCCCTAGAGTCAGCCAGCCCCCTTGAGACTGTCATTCAACCCCCTTGTGTCGGGCAGCCGCTTGAGTCAGTCAGCCATCCCCTTTCACACACAGCTCTGATAACTTCATGATACCCTATCTTGTGTCAAGAAAAAGGAAGAAATGGAGTTGCTGGGACATAGAATCGCCACTGACATCTGAAGATTAGGACACCTGGTCCAACACATTTAACCCCTTAGTGACAGAGCCATTTTGCAGCTTAATGACAATTTTTACAATTCTGAGCACTGTCACTTTATGAAGCTATAACTCTGGAACACTTCAACGGATCCCACTGATTCTGAGAATGTTTTTTCGTGACATATTGTACTTCATGCTAGTGGTAAAATTTATTCGATATAACTTGTGTTTATTTATAAAAAAAACTGAAACATGGTGAAAATTTTTAAAATTTTGCAATTTTCAAACTTTAAATTTTTATGCCCTTAAATCAGAGAGATATGTCACACAAATTACTTAATAAATAACATTTCACACTTGTCAACTTTACAGCAGCAAAATTTTGGAAACAATATTTTTTATTGTTTGGAAGTTATAAGGGTTAAAAGTTGACCAGCGAATTCTAATTTTTACCACAAAATTTACAAAACCATTTTTTTAGGGACCACCTCACATTTAAAGTCACTTTCAGGGGTGTACATGACAGAAAATACCCAAAAGTGACACCATTCTAAAAACTGGACTCTCAAGGTGCTCAAAACCACATTCAAGAAGTTAATTAACCCTTTACGTGCTTCACAGGACCTGAAGCAATGTGGAAGGAAAAAAATAACATTTAACTTTTTTTTACAAAAAATTTATTTCAGAAACCAATTTTTTTACTTTCACAAGTGTTAAAAGAGAAAATGAACCACAAAGTTTGTTGTACAATTTCTCCTGAATACGCTGATACGCCATATGTGGGGGTAAACCACTGTTTGGACGCATGGCAGAGCTCTTAAGGGAAGGGGCACTGTTTGACTTTTTCAATGTAGAATTAGCTGGAACTGAGATCGGACGACTTGTTGCGTTTGGAGAGCCCCTGATGTGCCTAAACAGTGGAAACCACCACAAGTGACACCATTTTGGAAACTAGACCCCCTAAGGAACTTATCTAGATGTGTGGTAAGCACTTTGAAGCCCCAAGTACGTCACAGAAGTTTATAACGTAGAGCCATGAAAATAAAAAATCATATTTTTTTTCACAAAAATGATATTTTCACCCCCAATTTATTATTTTACCAAGGGTAGCAAGAGGAATTGGACACCAAAAGTTGTGCAATTTGTCCTGAGTATGCTGATACCCCATATGTGAGGGTAAACCTATGTTTGGGTGCACAGCAGAGCTCGGAAGGGAAGGAGCACCATTTGACTTTTTCAATGCAGAACTGGCTGGTATTGAGATTGTATGCCATGTTGCCTTTGGAGAGCCCCTGATGTGCCTAAACAGTGGAAACCCCCCACAAGTTACACCATTTTAGAAACATGACCCCTTAAGGAACTTATCTAGATATGTGGTGAGCATTTTGAACCCCAAGTGCTTCACAGAAGTTTATAACATAGAGCCGTGAAAATAAAAAAATCATATTTTTTACACAAAAATGATATTTTTGCCCCCAAATTTTTATTTTCACAAGGGTAACTGCAGAAATTAGACCCCTAAAGTTTTTGTGCAATTTTTCTTGAGTATGCCGATACCCCATATGTGCGGGTAAACCACTGTTTGGGCGCATGGCAGAGCTCAGAAGCGATGGAGCACAGTTTGACTTTTTCAATGCAAAGAAGGCTGGAATCAATGGTGGGCGCCATGTCACATTTGGAGAACCCCTGATGTAACTAAACAGTGGAAACCCCCTAATTCTAACTTCAACCCTAACCCCAACACACCCCTAACCCCAACACACCCCTAACCCTAATCCCAACCCTAAACATAACCCTAATCACAACCCTAACCCCAACACACCCCTAACCCTAATCCCAACCCTAACCCCAACACACCCCTAACCCTAATCCCAACCCTAACCCCAACACACCCCTAACCCCAACACACCCCTAACCCTAATCCCAACCCAAACACACCCCTAACCCTAATCCCAACCCTAACCATAACCTTAATCACAACCCTAACCCCAACACACCCCTAACCCTAATCCCAACCCTAACCACAACCCTAACCCCAACACACTCCTAACTC
>JARQOD010002305.1:0-39320 GCA_033576555.1 Oophaga sylvatica
TAACAGAGGACAGATAATGTAGTAGATGTCCCCTGCAGTCCTATGTAACACCTCAGATAACAGTGATAACTGGGTACAAATAATGCAGTACATGTCCCCTGCAGTCCTATGTAACACCACAGATAATAGTGATAACTGAGTACAGGTAATGTAGTAGATGTTTCTGCAGTCCTATGTAACACCACAGATAACACAGTGATAACTGAGTACAGATAATGCAGTAGATGTCCCCTGCAGTCCTATGTAACACCTCAGATAACAGTGATAACTGGGTACAAATAATGCAGTACATGTCCCCTGCAGTCCTATGTAACACCACAGATAATAGTGATAACTGAGTACAGGTAATGTAGTAGATGTTTCTGCAGTCATATGTAACACCACAGATAACACAGTGATAACTGAGTACAGGTAATGTGTAGATGTTACCTGCAGTCCTATGTAACACCTCAGATAACAGTGATAACTGGGTACAAATAATGCAGTACATGTCCCCTGCAGTCCTATGTAACACCACAGATAATAGTGATAACTGCGTACAGGTAATGTAGTAGATGTTTCTGCAGTCCTATGTAACACCACAGATAACACAGTGATAACTGAGTACAGGTAATGTAGATGTTACCTGCAGTCCTATGTAACACCACAGAAAACACAGTGATAACTGAAGACAGATAATGTAGTATATGTCCTCTGCAGTCCTATGTAACACCACAGATAACAGTGATACTCCAGAGTACAGGTAATGTAGTAGATGTTTCTTTCAGTCCTATGTAACACCACAAATAAAACAGTGATACCTGTGAGTACAGATAGCAGTAATAGATATCCCCTGGATCACACGGCTTGCTGGTTTTTCCTGAGCTCAGTATGTGCTCCATGTGCTGAGCTGGGGGAGGTGTAAGGCAGAATCAGTGAGTGATGAGACACATTGTATCTATTGATGATCATAACAGACTGGTACAAATGTGTTTGCAAAGCACAGATCTGCAAAATTTTTGCACTAGGTCAACCCAAAATCACCAGATTATTGCATATCATGTGAACATCCTTGCACCTCAAAGATCATGGATCCAAAACTTTGTGATGCTGCAATGGTGCAAAATTGTGTGGGCAAATTTTCTTGTGGGGGAAAATTCTGCGTGGGCAAATGTCCATGTGGGCAAATGTCCATGTGGGCAAAATTCTGCGTGGGCAAAATTCTGCGTGGGCAAATTTCCATGTGGGCAAATTTCCATGTGGGCAAAATTCTGAGTGGGCAATTTTCCTGTGGTCATTCATGACTGGGGGTTTTTTCTGTGAGCATTTTTCATGTGGGCATTTTTCATGTGGGGATTTTTAATAGAACCGAATTAGACAACATTGATAAATTTGACACATTATCCTAGAGAAATAGTTTTGCTAATGAATATGCATGTGCCAGCTTCTTCTTCAGTCATAAACCCAACCCTAACCATAACCCTAATCCTAGTTTGGCTAATTGCTATAGCTTGTGTATTATGTTTCATTTTATCTCTCAATGATGAAGTTTGCTCATCATAATAATAACTTTATTTAGTATATTTTGGCTAATAATACATCAATCTGTTCTCATCTTATATTTACAGCATGACTTTTCAATCATTTTCTATTAGGGCCTCACCATCCAGAGCATGATAATGTTTGGGCCTCACCAATGGTTAAAGCCATACTAAATTTACTCAATCTTAAAATATGACTACAGAATTTAGTAGAACATTAAAATAAGCACAAAAAAAGTTATATATGTTGCTAAACCAGAGATTTGTTTTACTACAGAAAAAGACCTGTTCAGCTTAGATTCACTTTTGTGAAAACTACTGTGCTGTGCTCACCAACAACAGGGAAAGCGTCACTTGCGAGGTGCAGACCATAGATTAGCCCATAGATTGAGACCCACTGGTCTATAGCGATCATTACAGACGCAAAGCTGAATTGTGGGCAAGAGAAGAATTCCACCATGAAGACACATGACAACTCAGAGAGTCATCTGGATTTAAGCCTCCATCACCTTGTCAGGTTCAAGAACCACTGTTTAAAAAAAAATCGAATTGTACTTTGTGTCCAAACTTAGGGGTTAAAGATGCTCTTTAAAAAGTCACTTCCATTTTTTTTACCATGACCTGCTGCTAACATATTGCCATATGACCAGCTTTTTCAGTTTGACATTACTGCATGTATCTAAAGAGAAAAAGATCTCATACTAAGGGTGAAGCAATGAGACTATTTCTAGTAAATAAGCAGGTTCACTGTTTTAACAAGTCTGTATAATGTGAAAGTTCACAGCCGTACAGACAGATATTTTGATTTAACAGATGAGTCATTTCTTATAAGTGCTTACACATAACATGAAAAGCCTGTATAGCAAAGGTGCAGCTGAAACCAAGATACAAAAATATAGCAAATTACAACCATAACAGAAAAGGTGACTAAGTACGTAATGACCTGGTAAGACCTAAGACTTGTACTAAACAACGAGGCTGTCACCATTTACCTGAACGGACAAAAAACAAAATAATTTTTCAATACTTAATAACAAATGATTAGTCACATATAGTGTTGAGCGATACTTTCCGATATTGGAAAATATCGGATTGGATTGGATCGGACCGATACTCAAAAAGTATCGGATATCGCCGTTTCCGATACCGGAAACCAATGCAAGTCAATGGGACATAAATATCGGAATTAAAATAAACCCTTTCTTTCCTTGTAGGTTAATTGTACATGAAGGAAAACAACTAAGAATAATGTAGAATGTATTGGGGGAGGTGGAGGAGACATTAAAGGCATAGAGGTTTAGCCCAATCAAATGGAATAGCAAGAATAATTTTTTTTTTTAAGACGTTCGGAGTTACAAAGAAATTGACTATGTTGTTAACCTTTTTTCTATTTTGGCACATATGTATGTTTCACTACTTCCATGCTCTTCACCTTCTTTTTTACTTCTCCCACACTTTCTCCTTCATGATCCTCAGCAGCAGCATCTTTTTCATCAACTTCTTCTTCACCTTATTTATCTTCTTCTTCACCTTCTTCCTCTTATTCTTTTTTTTACATTCTTCATATTCTTCTTCAACTATTATTCTTTTTCATATTCTACTTCTTCATCTTCTTCCTATTCATCTTCTTCATCATATTCTTATTTGTGACAGTCATTCCTGTAGTTGCAATCTCTAAGGCTAAGTTCACACGTTGCGGAATTGCCGCGGAAATTTCCGCGGCAATCCCGCACTTCTCCCGCAGGAAATACGCACGTTTTTTGTATGCTGATTCCCGCCAGAATAATAGCGTTTTGCAAGCGTAATTAGCTTGCAGAATGCTAGCGTTTTCCTAGCGATCTGTAGCATCGCTTGGAAAACTGATTGACAGGTTGGTCACACGACACAAGTATTCAAGCAGCTGACAGCACTCGGGAGTTAGCACGGATGCACGTTCAGGCGTTCAAGGATCCAAATGAACAACAGTCCAACGAAAAAATAGGAACAGCATCCAATCCAGGTGAAGTATAACAAGTCTTTATTCAGCCACCATAAAATACGACGTTTCGGCCATTTTCAGGCCTTTATCAAGTATATGATAAAGGCCTGAAAATGGCCGAAACGTCGTATTTTATGGTGGCTGAATAAAGACTTGTTATACTTCACCTGGATTGGATGCTGTTCCTATTTTTGCGTTAGGTTGGTCACACGAGTCACACATAGTGTTTGACACGTGTGACCAACTTTTTACTATTGATGCCGCCTATGCCGCATCAATAGTAAAAAGATCTAATGTAAAAATAATAAAAAAAATAATAAATAATGATATTCTCACCTTCCGGCGTCCCACGCAGCTTTCCCGCCTTCAGCGATGCTCCCGGCAACTTCCGGTCCCAGAAGTCCTTTGCGACAAATCACCCCGATGACGTAGCATCTCGCGAGACCGCTACGCCATCTGGGTGATCTCGCAAAGCATCACTGGGAACGGAAGTTGGCGGGAGCGTCGCTGAAGGCGGGAAAGCTGCGTGGGACGCCGGAAGGTGAGAAATATCATTATTTTTTATTTTAAGTATTGTTTTACCAGGGATATGGTACCCAGGGCCTGGAGGAGAGTCTCCTCTGCTCCAGACCCTGGGTACCATCCGCACATGAACCGCTTACATTGCGCATAGTGGGCATAGCCACATGCGGAAAGTAAGCAGTTCAATGCATTCCTATGGCGGCGGAATCACCGCGGTTACGCTAAATTAATGAACATGTTGCTAGATTTTCCGCAAAGCGTTTTTTTCGCGGAAAATACCGCAACATGTGTACAAAACATGCGCAATCAATTAACAAGTATAGAATGCTTAATGCTTGCGTTTTTTTCGCGGTTTAACCGCGGAAAATCGCGGAAAAAACGCAAAAAAAAACGCAATTATTCCTGATCGTGTACACTTAGCCTAAAAGTTTGAAGATTACACCTTCCGTTCTTGCTGTCACAAAAGATTTACAACAGTATTTGTCTGCGTTCAGTTTGGCCTGCAGCAGCAGGCATTTTCCAGGGGCACCACGAGGAGGAACTGACTCACCCCCATACACTGCTTAGTCTTCTTCTGCTTATAATTTAGAGCATATATTTTGCTCTGATTTTTTGTCTTATGCTTAATGTTCTTCTGCTTTTTGTTCTTCTGCTTCTTGGTCTTCTGTCTCTTGTTCTGTATCTTGTTGGTTGTCTTCATGTTATTTGTCCTCTTGGTCATCTTCTTCTGGGTAATCTTTTTGTTCTTCTTTGGGGTGGTGTTCAGGCTCGTCATCTTTATGGTCGTCGTCCTTGGGGTCGTCGTCTTCTTCGGGGTGGTCTTCAGGGTCGTCGTCTTCAGGGTCATCGTCTTCGGGGTCGTCGTCTTTTTCGGGGTGATCTTCAGGGTCGTCGTCTTCAGGGTCATCGTCAGGAAGATCCAGAGTGATTACCAAAAACCATTTAAAAAATCATCAACTTGGAAATGTAGCTTAAGGTACAAGAAGGCTGAGTAACTGCCGAGAACCAGCTGACTGTCCTGGAACCCGGATGGGTAGTAGAAGGAACAAGAGCCAATGGCACTACCGAGGACCAGCTGACGGTCCTGGGACACGGTTACTAAGCAGGAGGTACCTGTGCTAGAAAGCACTACCAAGGACCAGCAGACGTTGCTGGAACTCGGATACCGAGATGGAGGCACCTAGGCTAAAGGCACTGCCGAGAACCAGCTGACGGTACTGGAGCCCGGATGGGTAGCAGAAGGTACAAGAGCCAATGGAAGTAACGAGGACCAGCTGACTGTGCTGGAACCCGGAGGGGCAGCAGAAGGAACAGAGCCAATGGCACAACCGAGGACCAGCTGATGATACTGGGACACGGTTACTAAGCAGGAGGTACCTGTGCTAGAAAGCACTACCAAGGACCAGCAGACGTTGCTGGAACTCGGATATTGAGATGGAGGCACTTAGGCCAAAGGCACTGCCGAAATCCAGCTGATGGTACTGGAACCTGGATGGGTAGCAGAAGGTACCCATGAAAAATAAAGTTGCGCGGCCGCGAGCCGGCCACAATTACCGAATCCCACAGTCCTACAGGGGGTGTTGGTCCTATTGGCACTACGGAAACAGCCTTTAGTTCCATATCCCGCAGCCCACATAGGAAGCACCTAAACTGCAGGCACCATAGAGTCGGCTAACCTGACCGCAACATGACAGGACAACGCATTGGAGGCAAAGTGACGTTTACACTGCCTGGAAACAGCTGGCGTGCTGTAACCTGGCTGGGCAGGAGGGAGTACCCATGCCAAAGACACTGCTGAGCAGCAACTGGCGATGTTGGAGCCCAGGGATGAGAGTAGTAACAGAGTGGAGGCAGAGGACAAATTGGAGCAAATTTAAAATCTGTACTTGTGTGAGTGTGGACAGAGCAGGAAAGATTGCCAGCTACACAGCTGGGGATCAGCTGATATTACTGAAGCCCAATAACACAGGAGCTAGTGTTGACTGTGCAGACGGCACTTCCGAGCAGCAACTGGCGATGTTGGAGCCCAGGGATGAGAGTAGAAACAGAATGGAGGCAGAGGACAAATTGGAGCAAGTTGAAAATCTGGACTTGTGTGAGTGTGGACAGAGCAGGAGACATTGCCAGCTACACAGCTGGGGATCAGCTGACATTACTGAACCCCAATAACACAGGAGCTAGTGTTGACTGTGCAGACTGCACTTCCGAGCAGCAACTGGCGATGTTGGAGCCCAGGGATGAGAGTAGAAACAGAGTGGAGGCAGAGGACAAATTGGAGCAAGTTTAAAATCTGGACTTGTGTGAGTGTGGACAGAGCAGGAAAGATTGCAAGCTACACAGCTGGGGATAAGCTGACATTACTGAACCCCAATAACACAGGAGCTAGTGTTGACTGTGCAGACGGCACTTCCGAGCAGGAACTGGCAGTGTTGGAGCCCAGGGATGAGAATAGAAACAGAGTGGAGGCAGAGGCCTAATTGGAACAAGTTGAAAATCTGGACTTGTGTGAGTGTGGACAGAGCAGGAAAGATTGCAAGCTACACAGCTGGGGATAAGCTGACATTACTGAAACCCAATAACACAGGAGCTAGTGTTGACTGTGCAGACGGCACTTCCCAGCAGCAACTGGCAGTGTTGGAGCCCAGGGTCAGTCAGGGTGTAGGCTGAGGCCTAATGTGAGCAACTTTCAAATCTGATGTACCATATATACTCGTGTATAAGCCCATTTTTTAGGGCTGAAAGTCCCCCTCTCGGCTTATACGTGGGTCATATACGGGGGTCGGCGGGGGAGGGGGGGCGGGGGTGTCGGATCATACTCACCCCTCCGCCGGCATGGTCTCTGCAGCCCCCCTGCTTCTCCCACGATCTCCGGCTCCTTCCTGCAGCGGTCACATGGTACCGCTCATTAAAGTCATGAATATGCACATATTCATGACTTTAATGAGCGGTGTGACCACTGTAGGAAGGAGCCGGAGATCGTGGGAGAAGAGGAGACGCTGCAGAGAGAGGGGTGAGTATAGCGATATTCACTTGTCCCGTTCCACCGCTGCGCGCTGCTCCGACCTCCTCGTCCGACTCTGAATGTTCAGGCAGAGGGCGCAATGATGTCGTTAGTGCACGCCGCGCCCCCAGCCTGATCATTCACTGCCGAGGACCCGGAAGCGGGAGCAGTGCGCAGCGGTGGAGCGGTCCGGTGACAGGTAAATATCTCAGGTGCCGGGGTCTTGAGCCAGCGGTGACACCGGCACCTGTCCCCCATAGCGTGCCGGTGTCATCGCCTGCTCAGGACACCGGCACCTGGCCCCCAGCGACGAGAGGTGAGTATGTCTTTTTTTTGCAGCAGCAGCGCGGCAGCATAAGGGACTTACTATGGGGCCTAATCTGTGGAACATATGGGGCATAATCTAAGGAGCATATGGGGGCCTAATATGTGGAACATATGGGGGCATAATCTGTGGAACATATGGGGGCATAATCTGTGGAGCATATGGGGGCCTAATATGTGGAACATATGGGGGCATAATCTGTGGAGCATATAGGGGCCTAATATGTGGAACATATGGGGGCATAATCTGTGGATCATACGGGGGCATAATCTGTGCAGTTTAAGGGGCCTAATCTATGGAGCATATGGGGGCATAATCATTTTTTACCCTAGGCTTATACGTGAGTCAATACGTTTTCCAAGTTTTTTGTGGCAAAATTAGGGGGGTCGGCTTATACACGGGTCGGCTTATACATGAGTATATACGGTAACTTGAAATTGGAGGTAGCAGGACTTATTGCCGGACACACAGCAGGGGAACAGCAGGCGTTACTGAACCCCACAAACACAGAAGCAAGTGTTTTTCTCTGTTCATACAGCACTTCTGAGCAGCAACTGGCGGTGCTGGAGCCCAGGGTCAGTCAGGGTGTAAGCTGAGGCCTAATGTGAGCAACTTTCAAATCTGATGTAACTTGAAATTGGAGGTAGCAGGACTTATTGCGGGACACACAGCAGGGGAACCGCAGGCGTTACTGAACCCCATAAACACAGGAGCGAGTGTTTTTCTCTGTGCATACAGTACTTCTGAGCAGCAACTGGCGGTGTTGGAGCCCAGGGTCAGTCAGGGTGTAGTCTGAGGCCTAATGTGAGCAACTTTCAAATCTGATGTAACTTGAAATTGGAGGTAGCAGGACTTATTGCCGGACACACAGCAGGGGAACAGCAGGCGTTACTGAACCCCACAAACACAGGAGCAAGTGTTTTTCTCTGTTCATACAGCACTTCTGAGCAGCAACTGGCGGTGTTGGAGCCCAGGGTCAGTCAGGGTGTAGGCTGAGCCTAATGTGAGCAACTTTCAAATCTGATGTAACTTGAAATTGGAGGTAGCAGGACTTATTGCCGGACACACAGCAGGGGAACAGCTGGCATTACTGAACGCCACAAACACAGGAGCTAGTGTTTTTCTCTGTGCATACAGCATTTCTGAGCAGCAACTGGTGGTGTTGGAGCCCAGGGTCAGTCAGGGTGTAGGCTGAGGCCTAATGTGAGCAACTTTCAAATCTGATGTAACTTGAAATTGGAGGTAGCAGGACTTATTGCCGGACACACAGCAGGGGAACAGCAGGAACCCCACAAACACAGGAGCGAGTGTTTTTCTCTATGCATACAGCACTTCTGAGCAGCAACTGGAGGTGTTGGAGCCCAGGGTCAGTCAGGGTGTAGGCTGAGATCTAATGTGAGCAACTTTCAAATCTGATGTAACTTGAAATTGGAGGTAGCAGGACTTATTGCGGGATTGCATTACTGAACCCCACAAACACAGGAGCGAGTGTTTTTCTCTGTGCATACAGCACTTCTGAGCAGCAACTGGCGGTGTTGAAGCCCAGGGTCAAGGAGGGTGTAGGCTGAGGCTTAGTATGAGCAAGTTTAATCTCTGGTGTAACTTTAATTTGGGGGTAGCAGGACTTATTGCCGGACACACAGCAGGGAAACAGCTGGCATTACTGAACCCCACAAACACAGGAGCGAGTGTCACGCTGTCTAGCAGATGTATAAATATATAATGTCAGTAATCTAGCAAGTGGGACAACATTCTATATAACATATAAATAGATAACATTAACATGTATATATAGCATAGTATTACCTGACATAATATCCTGTGGGTCAATACTGAATCCTTTTCACGCTGTCTCTGGCTAGAGGTGGACCGGGGTCTATGCTGACCCTAAACTGGGGTCCTGACTAGTCCCTCTACCTGGAGGTACTGTTAATGGTACAGAGGTCCAGGCCACCAGCGTAAACCCTGTCTCCTATAAATCCCTGACCACTGTAATCTAGTCCTTAGAAGGACCCTGATTACCACCATAGGGAATGGACAGGTAAAGGTAAACAAACAGTATAGACAAACGAGACAGACAGGGGATAAAGTAAATACTGTCTTTCATACAACATATAAACACAGAGGGAACACCAAAGGTCTAGGAGATAAACTATAAGCAAGGAGAGGAGAAACAACATAGGAACTCTTAGCTTAAGTCTTCTCAGAACCGATCCTAACTGCAGTCTGTATGAATGCTTTCACCGGCATCTAACCAGCAGACTGGCAGCTATATAAAGGAAACTAATTAGAACATAATCAAAAGCAGCCGGGCGAGGCTGGACCTAGTCTTAGCAAAGAGCTAGGTAAAATTAACTCCCTCACCACCAAACACAAAGTAACAGCAACTCAGCTGCGAGAAGTCAGAATGTGCAATCGCGACGATCCTCGTGGCGATGCACCCATGACAGCGAGTGTTTTTCTCTGTGCATACAGCACTTCTGAGCAGCAACTGGAGGTGTTGAAGCCCAGGTTCAAGGAGGGTGTAGGCTGAGGCCTAGTATGAGCAAGTTTAATCTCTGGTGTAACTTTAATTTGGAGGTAGCAGGACTTATTGCCGGACACACAGCAGGGGAACAGCTGGCATTACTGAACCAAACAAACACAGGAGCAAGTGTTTTTCTCTGCATACAGCACTTCTGAGCAGCAACTGGCGGTGTTGCAGCTCGGGGTCAAGGAGGGTGTATAAATCCCATATAGAGTAGTTGCCTTGTTCCGTGGCACTTCAAAATGTATATACTAGAAACAAGAGAAACGTAAGCTTTACTACCATAAAATGATGAATTTTCTTCAAAAATATTGAAATAAAGACATTTAAAATATAAGTGCATATATGCACATGGCGACAACAAATGCAACCAAAAAAACCAACATAGGGTATAGGGGTTGAAATGAATGCATGCAAGTACATTTCATAATCCATTAATGCTGCCTAAGGAACAGTATGTACACCTGTATATAGTGCAGACAATGTATGTAGGACTAGTCATCATCATCAATAGAAGTTATATGTGACAGTAAAAAATACACTCATTGAGGAAAACTGTTAGTTCACACCCCATATATTAAAGGTCCAGCATGTAATCCTGATAATATGGCGCAATAATCAATGATCAAGCATAACCTAGAAAAAGTGCATAGTGCATAGTGAAAATTGCTATGTATGCCTGCAAGTGCAGGTGAAACAACGCCAACGGATAGAAAAGGTATATGCTATCTATGTATCAGAGTGCATAGCCACTGATGGCGAATGGCAATATAATACTCTACCTCAATAAAGGCTGCGGCACCACTCTCGCGCGTTTCGCCTGTAGCTTGTTGAAGAGGGGAAGTGCATGTATGCTTGCGTGTTGGTTTTGCCACACAGACTGCCTTCCTGCTCTGATGCGTCGGGTAGGGGAGCGGCTGTGCGTCATATGACGCTGACTTGCAGTGACGTTGCGCAGCGTTCGTCAGCGGTAGCGTAGCGCCGACACAAAGCCGGTATCATGACTGATTTCCTCTATAAACATGCACCTATGAGCAACCATACACGCACGTCCCCTCTTGAAGAAGCTACAAGCGAAACGCGCGTGAGGGGTGCCGCAGCCTTTATTGAGGTACAGTATTATATCACCATTCGCCATCAGTCGCTATGCACTCTGATACCTAGATAGCATAAACCTTTTCTATCCATTGGCATTGTTTCACCTGCACTTGCAGGTATACATTGCTATTTTCACTATGCACAATGCACTATTTATAGGTTATGCATGATTATTGCGCCTTATTATCAGGATTAGATGCTGGACCTTTCATATATGGGGTGTGAACTAAGAGTTGTCCTCAATCAGTGTATTTTTTACTGTCACATATATAAGTAATGATGATGATGACTAGTCCTACATCCATTGTCTGCACTATATTACAGGTGTACATACCGTTCCTTAAGCAGCAATAATGGATTATGAAATGTACTTGTATGCATTCATTTCAACCCCTATACCCTATGTAGGCTTTTTTGGTTGCATTTGTAGTCGCCATGTGCATATATGCGCTTATATTTAAAATGTCTATTTTTACATATTTGGGACTACAATTCATCATTTTATGGTTGGAAAGCTTCCGTTTTTCTTGTTTGGAGCATATCAATCAGGGTGTAGGCGCATCCCTATGTGGAGCAAGTTTGACATCTGATGTGTGCATGTGGAGGGAGCAGGAGACTTATTGCCGGACATACAGCAGGGGAACAGCTGGCGTTACTGAACCCCACTAACACAGGAGCTTGTGTTTTTCTCTGTGCAGACAGCACTTCTGAGCAGCAACTGGCAGTGTTGGAGCCCAGGGAGTACAGTTCAGGTGGTAGAAACATGAACAGAACAGGAGACATGGATACTGTTGCCAACCAATTATTTAATCTGAAACCGGACAGGCAAATTCAGGCGAGATCCATGCCTTGTTCATTTTCAGAAAAGTAAGCCGGTCAACGTTATCGGAGGATAGTCGCATGCGACGGTCTGTTAGTACACCACTTGCGGCACTAAAGACGTGCTCTGATAATACACTAGCAGCAGGGCAAGCCAGCACCTCCAATGCATACTGGCTAAGCTCTGGCCATGTATCCAGCTTAGAGACCCAAAACTTGAAGAGGCAAGAGCCGTCTGGGAGTACACTGAGAGGGCAAGACATGTAGACTGTCACCATCTGACGGAAACATTGCCTCATGCTGACTGGAGCCGTCTGTGACGGTGTAGACATTTGTGGCGGGGACACAAAACTTCGCCACATTTGGGCCATACTGGTCTTGCCCTGTGCAGAGGCGCTGCCTCTGCTCCCTCTTGGTGCAGAGCTGTCTCCACTGCCTCGACGCACAGAGCTGCTTTGTAAAGCACTGGCAGCAGTGCTCTCGGCTGGAATGGAGAAAATGATGGAATGCACCAGTGTGTCTTGGTACTCCCGCATTTTACGCTCCCGGTTCAACGGTGTTATGAGGCTTTGTAAGTTGTCCCGGTTGCGAGGGTCTAGGAGAGTGTACACCCAATAATCAGACGTGGTGAGAATGTGAGCGATACGGCGGTCGTTTCTCAGGCACTGCAGCATGAAATCAACCATGTGCTGCAGACTCCCAACTGGCCAAGAAATGCTGTCCCCTGCAAGAGGCGTCATCTCTGCCTGCTCTGCATCACCCCACCCTCGCTCTACATACTGCATTGTGTACCTCCCTCCTCTGGAGCGATGTTTTCCTCCTCCATTGACTCCTCCTCATCCTCCTCACAAAGTGTCCCCTGCCTAGGCCTTTGTGAGGAACCACGTTGCGCAGACTGTCCAGAAGCTGATGGAATTTGTGACTCCTCATCCTCCACCTCTTCCAAAACCACATCCCTTAGTGCTTGCAGTGTTTTTTGAAGCAGGCAGATAAGGGGGACAGTCATGCTGACTAGTGCATCATCTGCACTCGCCATCCGCGTGGAATCATCGAATGCATGCAAAACATGGCAGATGTCCTTCATAGAGGCCCACTCAGTGGTGGTGAAGTGTGAACGGCGCGAAGTGCGACTTGTTTGCGCCTGATGCAGCTGGTACTCCATTACTGCTGCCTGCTGCTCACACAACCGCTCCAACATATGTAACGTAGAATTCCACCTGGTGGGTAGGTCACATATGATGCGATGTTCCGGAAGGCGGAATCGGCGTTGCAGAGCTGCAGTGCGCAATCTGGCCATGCTGGAACGCCGCAAGTGAGCGCACTCTATGCGGACCTTGTGCAGCAGTGCATCAAGATCCGGATAGTCCCTCAAAAAACTCTGCAAGACCAAGTTGAGCACATGTGCCAGACATGGTATGTGAGTGAGGTTGCCTAGGCCCAGAGCTGCCACCAGATTTCGGCCATTGTCACACACTACCAAGCCTGGCTGGAGATTCGCTGGCACAAACCACACGTCGCTCTCCTGCTTGATGGCATTCCAGAGCTCCTGCGCTGTGTGGCTTCAATTCCCCATAGAAATTAATTTCAGGACGGCCTGTTGACGTTTGGCCACGGCTGTGCTCATATCGGTCGTAACAGGTAAGCGTTCGTGGGTCCATGTGGAGGTAGACCGTGACGGCTCCTGCAGCGATGATTCTGAGGAACTGGAGTAGGAGGAGGAGTCAATGTGTACAGACTGGATTCCTGCAATCCTTGGAGTTGGCAGAACACGAACAGCGCCCCTCTCAAGATCTGTACCCGGCTCCACAACATTGACCCAATGGGCAGTGAGGGAAAGGTATCGTCCCTGTCCATGGTTACTGGTCCACGCACCGATGGTCAGGTGGACCTTGCTACTGACGGCGTTTAGTAGCGCATGTTTAATTTTTCCCTCCACATGCTTTTGCAGGGCAGGGACGGCTTGCCTGCTGAAATAAAAGCGGCTGGGACTGCCAATGCCATTAAGTTACGGAAGGTGTCAGTCTCCACCAGCCTGAATGACAGCATTTCAAGGGACAGGAGTTTTGCAATGCCAGCATTCAGAGCCTGTGCTCAGGGATGGTTTGCCGATTATGGCCGCCTTTTCTCCCATGCCTGTGCTACCGATGGCTGTAGAGTGGCCTGGGAGTGTGAGGATGACAGGGAACGTGGTGCTGTGGGTGGAATTACACTGGGTCTCTGTACAACAGTGCCAGAGGTTCTTCCAGGGCGATCCTGTGAGGAAGCTGAACCAGCTGTGTGTGAGCTGGAGAAAGAGGCTACAACACGAGCTGAAGAGGCAGATGGTGCTGTAGGTTGGCCTACGTCTTCAGTGTGTCTTTGTAACTCCACCACGTGCTTGGTCCGCACATGTTTCCACATATTTGTGGTATTGAGGTTGCTGACACTTTTACCTCTTTTTACTTTTTGATTACACAGCTTGCATTTGACATAGCAAATGTCATCTGCAACTGTGTCAAAAAAGGACCACGCACTGCAAGTCCTGGGAGCGCCCGTTTTGGCTTTCGGAAGAGAACTGCTCCGAACGGGTGCCAAAGTGGAGGCTACAGGCAAGCGAGTCTGAACCCTACACCTCCCTCCTGTTTGGACCGTTGGGGGAATCTCTTCCTCAGAGCTGCTCCCACCACCTTCCTGTTCCTCATGCCATGATGGGTCAAGGATCTCATCATCTACACTACCCTCTTCAAACACCTGCTTCTCCTGGGTCGTCTGGCCAGCACCATGCGCAACAGAAACTGGCACCTGAATCTCATCATCATCAGATGCGTTCTGAGGTGTGCTGACCATAGGCACTGGCCCACCCGCCTCTTCAGATTCAGAGAGACAAAGCAGTTGCGCATCACTGCATACTCCCTCTTCTTCACATTTTAGAATGCTGCTTGGCTGGCCCCCTCTTTCCAAGCCAACAGATTCAGAGAACAGAAGTAGAGACTGAGCTGGCTCCTGTACAGAGCTCTCTGACTGCCTGGGCAATTTGGCAGGTGGTGAAGAGACAGATGGTTGCTCTTCAGTGCTCTGGTCCTGAGAGGATGTGGAAGTAATTGAAGTCGATGCGTTAGCTGCCATCCATCCGACAACGGCTTCAATTTGTTCTTCCCGCAGCAGGGGGGTACGGCGAGCTCCTACAAAGCTGCGCATAAAGGACCGCTCCCGGGGAAAACTGGGGGATGCTGTGTCACTGATGCCAGCAGCAGGCACAGAATCCCCACGTCCTCTCCCTGCTGAAACTCCACGCCCATGACCACGTGCCTTACTCCCTGCCTTCTTCATCTTGGTAGATTGATAAATATAGGCAGAAAAGTACTAAGGCCTTAGTGTGCTTATTCCTGAACAGCTGCTAACAGGTATAAGAAACACTAAGTTTATTAAGTGTGGACTACACATTAATATGAGCTAATGTGGCCTAACAAGTGTCAAGTGTAGTGTTTGGTGATTTTTATTCACTTTTTTGTGTTTTTCACAAAAAAAAACAAAGGCTGTGATTGAGACAAAAGATGTACAATCGATAGTATCACAAACTTTTTGTAGCTATTACAATGCAGGAACCTACAATGCAATAGATGAGGCTACAAAAAATAGGGTAATACTAATCTGGCTGGTCCTGCAGGCTGCAAACCAGCTGAAAGGCTCCTCTATCTACTCCTATGTAGTGTTTGCAACCAATGTATTGGATACGGATGGAAGCGTGGCACACTAATAGGAGAGAGTTAATTTAAATTGAATTGAGCAGCCAAGTACCAAAAAAAAAAAGTATGAGGCAGTGACACACGCTTAGCAGACTACAACCAGCAGTGGATGCAGAACAAACTTCAGCATGAGCTGCACTCACAAAGAGACCTGACAAACAGCCGTGAACACTGCAGAGAACTGTGCACTAGCTATGAAAGGCTCCGCTATCTACTTCTATAGTGTTTGCAACCAATGTATTGGATACAGATGGAAGCGCGGCACACTAATAGGAGAGAGTTAATTTAAATTGAATTGAGCAGCAATTACAAAAAAAAAAAAAGTATGAGGCAGTGACACACGCTTAGCAGACTACAACCAGCAGTGGATGCCGAACAAACTGCAGCGTGACCTGCACTCACGCACAGACCTTGCAGACAGCTGTGAAAACAGCACTGCAAGGCAAAAGGAAGCTTTACACAGTGGTTGGCAAACTAGCCTGCCTAAAGCACAATACACAAAATCGCAATCTCTAACTGTCCCTCAGAGTCAGAAGAGCGGCGTTCTGTCCCTAACTGAATTCACAGCAGAGTGAAACCAAAATGGCGGCGGCGCCTTTTGTAGTGCATTCATGACATCATTTCAGCAGCCAATCACAGCCATGCCATTAGTTAACATGACCGCAGCCTTACAGGATGTGCCCACACTTCTTAGGATTCCTCATTGGCTGAATAAAATCACACTGACTCTCATAGCATTATGGGAACTTCCGATTCCGGTATACGATATGGCAAAAGTATCAGAACTCAGTATCGGAATTTCGATACCGCGAATATCGGCCGATACCCGATACTTGCGGTATCGGAATGCTCAACACCAGGGCTGCCACTAGGAATTTCGGGGCCCCATACTGGCAAAATTTATGGGGCCACCCTTGAGACTCCTCCCAGGCTCCACCCCCAGTTCCGCATCCACCCTAGCTCCTTCTCCACCACGCAAAACTTCCAAAATCCCTCCGCCCTTTCATGGAAAAACTTCACTTCTGCATCATGCCCTCACCAATGACACATTAACACCAATCACTCGATGAATATGCAGCATTTTGCTTGTTTAGTATAATACACCCCATAGTCCTCCATATATTATAAGGTGCACCACAGTCCTCCATATTGTAAAGTGCACACCCCATAGTCCTCCATATAATATAATGTATCCATAGTACTCTATATAGTATAATACATTCCTAATAGCCCTCCATATATTAAAATACACTCAGTCATTCATATAGTATAATACACTCCTCATAGTGCTCCATATAGTATAATGCACTGCCATAGTCATCCATGTAGTACAATTCACTTCCCATAGTATAATGCACCCCATAGTTCTTCATATGGTATAATGTATTCCCCATAGTCCTCGATACAGTATAATGCAGCCCATATATAGTATAATGCAGTCACCCTATAGAGCATAATGCAGCCACCCCACAGAGCATAATGCAACCACCCCACAGAGTATAATGCAACCACCCCAGAGTATAATGCAACCACCCCACAGAGTATAATGCAACCACCCCACAGAGTATAATGTAAACCCCCCATAGAATATAATTGAGCCCCCTTATATAGTATAATGTAGCCCCTCCATAAAATACAATGTAGCCCTCCTAATATAGTATAATGCAGCCCCCATAGAATATAATGTAGTTCCCTCATAAAGTATAATGAAGCCCCCATACAATAAAATCTAGCCCCCCATAGAATACAATGTAGCCACCTCATACAGTATAATGTAGCCCCCTCATAAGAGTATGATGCAATCACCCCTCATAGAATATAATAAATATAATACAGCCCCTCATAGAATATAATGTATCCCCGAACAGAATATCATACAGCCCGCCTCCCCAAAGGAATATAACGTAGCCCCCCATAGTATATAACACAGCCACAAAGTATATAACACTCCACCCTATAAAATATAATATATCTCCCAATAGTATGTAACACAGCCAACATAGTATATAGCGCGGCCCACATGGTATACAGCAGGACCCACATAGTATACAGCATGGCCCACACAGTATATATCAGGGCCCACATAGTAGATAGCACGGCCCGCATAGTATATAGCATGGCCCAAATAGTATCTTGCAGGGCCCACATTGTACAGCAGGGCCCACATAGTAAATAGCAGGGCCCACATAGTATACGGCAGGGCCCACATAGTATACGGCAGGGCCCACATAGTGTATAGCAGGGCCCACAGTGTACGGCAGGGCCCACATAGTATATAGCAGGGCCCACATAGTGTACAGCGTGGCCCACATAGTGTACAGCGTGGCCCACATAGTATATAGTAGCAGGGCCCACATTGTACAGCAGGGCCCACATAGTATACGGCAGGGCCCACATAGTATATAGCAGGGCCCACATAGTGTACAGCGTGGCCCACATAGTGTACAGCGTGGCTGGCCCACATAGTGTACAGCGTGGCTGGCCCACATAGTGTACAGCGTGGCCCACATAGTATATAGTAGCAGGGCCCATTTTGTACAGCAGGGCCCACATAGTATATGGCAGGGCCCACATAGTATACGGCAGGGCCCACATAGTATACGGCAGGGCCCACATAGTGTACAGCGTGGCCCACATAGTGTACAGCATGGCCCACATAGTATACAGCTCTGCCCAAATAGTATACTGCTCTGCCCAAATAGTATACAGCTCTGCCTACATAGTATAGAGTGCTGCCCACATAGTATACAGTGCTGCCCACATAGTATACAGCGCTGCCCACATAGTATACAGCGCTGCCCACATAGTATACAGCTCTGCCCAAATAGTATACAGCTCTGCACACATAGTATACAGCTCTGCCCACATAGTATACAGCTCTGCCAAATAGTGTACAGCTCTGCCACATAGTATACAGCTCTGCCAAAATAGTATACAGCTCTGCCCACATAGTATACAGTTCTGCCCACATAGTATACAGCTCTGCCCAAATAGTATACAGCTCTGCTCAAATAGTATACAGCTCTGCCCAAATAGTATACAGCTCTGCCCACATAGTATACAGCTCTGCCCACATAGTATACAGCTCTGCCCACATAGTATACAGCGCTGCTCACATAGTATACAGCTCTGCCCACATAGTATACAGCTCTGTCCAAATAGTATACAGCTCTGCCCACATAGTATACAGCTCTGCCCACACAGTATACAGCGCTGCCCACATAGTATACAGCTCTGCCCACATAGTATACAGCTCTGCCCAAATAGTATACAGCTCTGCCCACATAGTATACAGCTCTGCCCAAATAGTATACAGCTCTACCCAAATAGTATACAGCTCTGCCCACATAGTATACAGCTCTGCCCAAATAGTATACAGCTCTGCCCACATAGTATACAGCTCTGCCCAAATAGTATACAGCTCGGCCCAAATAGTATACAGCTCTGCCCACATAGTATACAGCTCTGCCCACATAGTATACAGCTCTGCCCAAATAGTATACAGCTCTGCCCAAATAGTGTATAGTACGCCCCATATAACACAGCCCTCATCTCACCCCTCAGCCTTGCCCCCCCAGGAATGGCGCCACAGCCACAGTTCAGTACTCACTGACATATTGAAAAAAACCCCAAAAAACACTCCTCACCTCTCCTGGTGCCTGCGCTGCTCCCGGCTCCTGTCTCCTGCTCTGCCTGGTACAGAGTGAGTGCACGATGATGTCATCGCGCACACGCTGTGTCAGAGACAGAGCGGGGAATGATGGGAAAGGGAGCGTCAGCTGACGCTCTCTCCTCCGTCATCGCTTTGAACTGTACCGGCAGACGCCGGTATAGTTCAAAGCAGAGGGCCGGGGAAGTCGAGTTGGCGCTGGGGCAGGCGGCCCCCCTGCCTTACAGGGGCCCCCATAGCGGCTGCGTGATGTGCCGCTAGCTGGGGGCCCCTTGGGGAGCAAGGAGAGCCTCAAAATGTTGGAGGCCCCCGGGCCCGAGCGCGGACCGGCGTGCTCGGGCGGCAGGCCCCCCTAATAACCGGGCCCCATACCGCAGTAAGGGTTGTCATGCCCTGATAGCGGCCCTGCTCAACACTAGTCACATATTAAAATGTACCTTTGTAACTTTGATGATTCAGACACCAAACCTTAGAATAGCTCCAATGTGCGGAATTATTTTATAGTTAATTTTTGCTTTATATTGTTTTATATTATTGCTTATGTTTTATAATATATTGTCAGGAATTAGATCTCCATTTATGGATTATAGATCTCCTTTTCCCTTGAACATCGCCATAGTTTAAGTAAAAAAATCTGTGTGCTTACAATCACCACTACAAGAAGCTGAACTCGCGTAATATACATTTCTACAGCATTTATTGAAAACAAAAAAAAGTTCTTTATTAAGTGCCTTAACTCAATCTAATGGTCAATTGGCAGCACTGTTTAGTATCGCAACAGAATGCAACCCAACTGAAATGAATGCAGCTTTTCTTACTGTTCTTACAGAGCACTGGACACCTGCAAATTCAGCAAATGTATTTACATTAGTATTCTAAGCAGCAGAAAGTCTGAGTGGCTGATAATGTTGTGGTTACCAGAGCCCAAGGAGTACTTTCCTTGTGGCCAAGGGAAGCACTTGTTGATGTGGGAATGGTGCCTGCCTAATTCTGTACCAAAAGCGACTATTGTAAACAATAGGCATTTTGATGATGGTGGATGACCAACTCTGAAATTCCTGCCTTGGGCACAAGAACAGCTTCACCACACATGGTTTAGGAATTTTGCTTCTTTTACTGGCATTCAGCTTACTCCACAAATGTGACAGGTCATTTCTTGCAACAATATATCGCAAATACCATTTGTATTCCATAAATGAACACTTGACTAGACATACAGTTAGGTCCAGAAAATTATTGGACAGTGGCACAAGTTTCAGCATTTTAGCTGTTTACCAAAACATATTCAAAATACAGTTTAGATAGACTGATTATTATAATAATTTACTGGGGAACAAGAAAATTGGTGCCTGAGATATTTTACTTGTTTTAGGTCTGTTTTTGTCACTGATTCCAAATCTGCCCTTATTTTTATTCCATCAGCTCTAATTAATGAGATGTGATGTACTCTATGCATGTGCTTATGACCGATCAAACACTAGGGCTGATGTCTACTAAAAATTATTATTTTTGCCTTCTTGGCTATAAAAACAAATTCATACATGTAGATTTCTTTAACTTATGAAGAATTAACATCACAGAATAAGTGTCACAATCTATTTTTGGATTTGTGACAGCTCTGGTTCCACTTTTAGATGTAACTTTTTGCTTTCAGGTGACTGTGGAGGTGAATCTTTGTGGATTGAGGCGTCCTCACAGTACGTCCTTTCCGGTGAGGTCCAGTGTTTAGGGTCCAGAGGCTCCTCATTGAAAAGAGGACACTGTCACAATCCAGTTTTGGATTCATGGCAGCTCTGGTTCCACTCTGTTTTTAATGTAGCTTTTTTGCTTTCAAGCCAGCAAGGCTTAATGTCAGTTTCCATTGCTGCAACTACATAGTTGCTAGGTCAGCTGATGTGGGTGGTGACCACTCCCACCATCCTTTAAATAGTCACCTGATGCATCAGATGACTGTCGATGATAGAGTATTCTATATTGACCAAGCCAGGAGTAAGGAGCTCTCTGGTTTCAGTGGTGCCTCTGTTGGTTTTGTGAGTTCGTGATCCTGGTGCCTTTCTCCTACTGTGCGGCGCTTTGCAGCAGAGAACATTGTAAAGCTAAATTTTGTGTTTTTACCTCATCTGTTTCGTGTTTGTCAATGCCCCCAGTGTTGTTCCATCTGCAGTAGTGAGGCTAGCACCCTCGCCAGCCAGTGCATTAGCCAGGGCAGTGCTAGGTGACAGTGAGGGATGAGGTTCCTGATGGCGGTGGGGGGAAGGACCTACTTAGGGCGTTAATTAAGTGCAGGGTCAGGCTCAAGTTTGAGCAGGAGGTGACCAGCCCTCATTCCCTATCAGCAGGGCCTTCTCCCCATTTCTATCTCGTTTGTGTGTGTCATGCCGTCCACTGACCGACCCGACACCCTGGTGGGATCGTGACAATAAGAATTAAATTGGCATAAAAAGTTGCATTTGAAACATTGTTCATTTACTGAGATACATCGAAAAAGCGATACTTTAAGGATTTCTTGCTGTGAGTTGTGCCAGTGCAATTACTTTGAATAGACCAGCATTAATCTGCCATTTTCTGGGTATCCCAGTGTCCTCGGTATCTTTCTTTTATAGTTAATAATAATAATCTTTATTTTTATATAGCGCTAACATATTCCGCAGCGCTTTACAGTTTGCACACATTATCATCACTGTCCCGAAGGAGCTCACAATCTAGATTCCCTATCAGTATGTTTTTGGAATGTGGGAGGAAACCAGAGAACCCAGAGAAAACCCACGCAAACACGGGGAGAACATACAAACTCCTTGCAGATGTTGTCCTTGGTGGGATTCGAACCTAGGACTCCAGCGCTGCAAGGCTGTAGTGCTATCCACTGAGCCACCGTGCTGCCCATAGTTATTAAATCTTGGTGGAATCGTTCACCCTGCTCTTCACTAAAGTCACCAAATTTTCTAAGAAATAATCCATGTGGCTGTCGAGGTAATTGTCATGGGTGTATCGCCACGAGGATCGTCGCGATTACACACTCTGACTTCTCACAGCTGAGTTGCTGTTTCTTTGTGTTTGGTAATGAGGGAGTTAATTTTACCTAGCTCTTTGCTAAGACTAGGTCCAGCCTCGCCCGGCTGCTTTTGATTATGATCTAATTAGATTCCTTCATATACCTGCCAGTCTGCTTGTTAGATGCCGGTGAAAGCATTCATGTAGTCTAGCAGACTGGATCGGTTCTGAGAATATTTAAGCTAAGAGCTCCTTAGTTGTTTTTACTCTTATAGCTTATAGTTTATCTCTGAGACCTTAGGTGTTCCTACTGTGTGTGAGTGTTGTATGTAAGACTTTATTTACTTTATTTCTTGTCTTTTTTGTATGTCTTTCTGTTCATTAACCGTTACCTGTTCATTCCCTTTGGTGGTAATCAGGGTCCTTCTTAGGACTAGATTACAGTTGGCAGGGATTGATAGGAGACAGGGTTTACGCTGGTGGCCTGGACCTCTGTACCTTTAACAGTACCTCCAGGTAGAGGGATTAGTTAGGACCCCAGTTTAGGGTCAGCATAGACCCCGGTCACCCTCTAGCCGGAGACAGCGTATAACGGATTCCGTATTGACCCACTGGACATTGTCAGGTAATTCTATGTTATCATATATCTATGCGCATGTTATATAGTATGTTGCCCTTTTGATATAGATTACTGACATCACATATATATATATATATCTGCTATACAGCGTGACATTTTCACCGGCCATACTAAAGATTCTCCCCAGCTGTCATGGATCCAGTAGCCCAGCTGGCCCGGCAGTTGCAGGGGTTGTCCATGGAGTTTGCAGACATTAAGTCCAAGGTTTTGTCTCCCCCGGAGCAAACCAGATCTGAACCTAAGGTTGCTCTCCCGGACAGGTTCACTGGTGGGCGGGACAAATTTTTTACTTTCCGGGAGGCATGTAAATTGTACTTTCGGCTGCGGCCTCGGTCATCTGGGAGTGAAGAGCAGAGGGTGGGAATTGTTATCTCACTCTTACAAGGGGACCCTCAATCTTGGGCGTTCTCTATTCCTCCAGGCTCCCCAGATCTCCAGTCAGTGGATCGATTTTTTACTGCCCTGGGTCTGGTATATGATGATCCGGATCGAGTTTCCCTTGCTGAAACAAAGTTACGTAAAATACGGCAAGGAAATCGTCCAGCGGAGGAATATTCTTCTGAGTTCCATAGATGGGCAACAGATACTCAGTGGAATGACCCAGCTCTTAGGAGCCAGTTTTGTCAAGGGTTGTCTGACAAATTAAAGGATGTGTTGGCTCAGTATGATTCTCCTCCATCACTGGAGGCTGCTATGGCCCTCGCTATTCGCATTGATAGACGAATTCGGGGAAGACGCGAGGTAACTCCGCCTCCCGTGATGACTCCACCTACTACTAAAGTCCTTATACTGAGGTTCCCCATGTCTGTTCTGAGGAACCCATGCAGTTGGGAGGGACATCTTTTTGTAGGAGGGAATCGGCGGTGCGCCGCAATACTAGAAGGTGTTTCTTTTGTGGGAGAGAGGGACATTTTGTTGGGGGGTGTCCATCCCGGGCCTCTTTGAGCAAAGGAGTTAACCTGGGAGTGTGTATTTCGTCCCCAAATCCCTCTCAGTTTCTCGTGCCTGCGGAGGTGGTGATTGGTACTAGAACTGAGAGGATTTCTGTTTTCTTGATAGTGGGTCCGGGGCTAATCTGGTGGACGCTCGGTTTGCCCAGGCGCATGGTATGCAACTGAGTGTATTGGCCAAACCGGTCCCTATAGTCTCTATTGATTCTAGACCTCTCGGTCAAGGTAGCTTGGTACAAGCTGTTCATAACATAGATCTTCGAGTAGGGGCAATACATAAAGAGCAATTGTCTTGTTATGTGTTGGAGGGTCTACCTACTCCTATTGTGTTGGGACTTCCTTGGTTGGCTAAACATAACCCAGTGATTGATTGGCAATCCAGAAAGATAAGCCAGTGGGGTGAATTTTGCAGGAATAACTGCATGAGCACGGTCATCGGTGCGGTTGTGCCTAGGACTTTGTCTCCTTTTCTGGAGGACTTTGGGGAGATGTTCTCAGAGGAGGGGTGTAAAGAGTTACCTCCTCATCGCGCATATGACTGCTCAATAAAGTTGCTTCCTGATGCCTTATCTCGTACTTTCCCAGGGGCCGGGAAGACGGATGATCCGGTTCCTATTCCTCAGGAGGGAGTTGTAGTGTCAGCTGTATGCTCTGAGCTTGAGGGGGAGGTATTGGGGGCTCAGGGGGACGCCCCTGTGGGACTTCCAGGGAGACTGATAGTTCCAGATCGGTTAAGACTGAAGGTTACGGGGAACCGTTACAAACGGATGGCTGATAGGGGGAGAGTTTCTGGTCTAGATCTGAAGGTGAACGATCTGGTTTGGTTGTCTACCAGGAATATAAAACTTAAAGTTTCCTCCTGGAGGTTGGGTCCCAGATTCATCGGGCCGTACAGGATCAGTTCCATAATTAATCCTGTGGCATTTCGTCTGGACCTCCCTCCTACGTTTAAAATTCATAATGTGTTTCACAAGTCATTACTTAAAAAGTATGTGGCACCAGTCATACCGTCACCTCTACCTCCTCCTTCAGTGGTGGTCAATGATAACGTGGAATTTCATGGGTCGAAAATCATTGACTCACGTCTCAGTCGCCGATCCCTTCAGTACTTGGTTCATTGGAGGGGTATGGTCCTGAGGAGAGGACGTGGGTCCCTGCGTCTGATGTTAACGCAGATCGATTGGTTCGGACCTTTCACACAACTCACCCGGGCAGACCTGGCCCTGAGGGTCCGGAGTCCCCTCGTAGAGGGGGGGGTACTGTCATGGGTGTATCGCCACGAGGATCGTCGCGATTACACACTCTGACTTCTCACAGCTGAGTTGCTGTTTCTTTGTGTTTGGTAATGAGGGAGTTAATTTTACCTAGCTCTTTGCTAAGACTAGGTCCAGCCTCGCCCGGCTGCTTTTGATTATGATCTAATTAGATTCCTTCATATACCTGCCAGTCTGCTTGTTAGATGCCGGTGAAAGCATTCATGTAGTCTAGCAGACTGGATCGGTTCTGAGAATATTTAAGCTAAGAGCTCCTTAGTTGTTTTTACTCTTATAGCTTATAGTTTATCTCTGAGACCTTAGGTGTTCCTACTGTGTGTGAGTGTTGTATGTAAGACTTTATTTACTTTATTTCTTGTCTTTTTTGTATGTCTTTCTGTTCATTAACCGTTACCTGTTCATTCCCTTTGGTGGTAATCAGGGTCCTTCTTAGGACTAGATTACAGTTGGCAGGGATTGATAGGAGACAGGGTTTACGCTGGTGGCCTGGACCTCTGTACCTTTAACAGTACCTCCAGGTAGAGGGATTAGTTAGGACCCCAGTTTAGGGTCAGCATAGACCCCGGTCACCCTCTAGCCGGAGACAGCGTATAACGGATTCCGTATTGACCCACTGGACATTGTCAGGTAATTCTATGTTATCATATATCTATGCGCATGTTATATAGTATGTTGCCCTTTTGATATAGATTACTGACATCACATATATATATATATATCTGCTATACAGCGTGACAGTAATGCACCTTGTTAATTACTACAAAGAAAACTGTTTTCTTGTTAATTACTAGTACAGTGTAATTATCTGCTTTATGGTTCCCAAGAAAATTCTGTACAACCATAGTGAAAGAAGACCTTGCATCTGCCTCAACATCCTTCAATGAATCTTTGAAGTGTGGATATTTCCTGAGTCCTCTGATTTGAGGACCACCAAAAATACTCAGCTTTAGCTTCTGCATGGCCAGTGCTGGAAATTTTCTGCAGAAGTACAGTCATGGCCGAAAGTGTCGGCACCCTTGAAATTGTTCCAGAAAATGAAATATTTCTCCCTGAAAAATATTGCAATTACACATTTTGTTAAACACATGTCTATTTCTTTTGTGTGTATTGGAACAATACAAAAAAACAGAAAAAAAGGCAAATTGGACATAACACCTTTTAAAAAAGGTTGGAAAACAACTTTCTTTCAAGTATATGATGCTGGTTCAAACTCACCTGTCGCAAGTAACAGGTGTGTGGAATATGAAAATCACACCTGAAATCAGATAAATAAAAAAGGGGAGAAGTTGAGTGTCTGTGTGTGCCACACTAGGCATAGAGAATAAAGAGGAGAAGAGAACTGTCAAAGGACTTGAGAACCAAAACTGTTGAAAAATATCAACAATCTCAAGGTTACAAGTTCATCTCCAGAGATCTTGATGTTCCTTTGTCCACAGTGCACAACATGATTAAGAAGTTTACAACCCATGGCACTATAGCTAATCTCGCTGTACGTGGACAGCAGAGAAAAATTGATTAAAGGTTGCAACGCATGACAGCCTGGATGGTGGATAAGCAGCAAATATTAAGTTTCAAGCTGTTCTGCAAGCTCAGGGTGCATCAGTTTCAGCGCGAACTATCCGTCTACACTTGAATGAAATGAAACGTTATTGCAGGAGACCTAGGAGGACCCCACTGCTGACACATAGACATAAAATAGCTAGACTGCAGTTTGCCAAAATGTGAATGAGTAAGCCAAAATCTATCTGAGAAAGCATCTTGTGGACAGATGAAACAAATATAGAGCTTTTTGGTAAAGCACATCATTCTACTGTTTATCGTTTATCAAAACTTGAATGAGACCTACAAAGAAAAGAACACTACCTCCAGTCAAATATGGTGGAGATTCAAAGATGTTTTGGGGTTGTTTTGCTGCTTCTGGAACTGGATACCTTGAATGTGTCCAAGGCATCATGAAATCTGAAGAAAACCAAAGGATTTTGGGTTGTAATGTAGTGCTCAGTGTCAAAAATATGGGTTTGCATCATAGGTCATGGGTCTTACAGCAGGACAATAACCTCAAACATACTTCAAGAAGCCTCCAGAAATAGATGGAAACAAAGCGCTGGAGAGTTCTGAAGTGGCCATTGAACATGTGTGGAGAGATCTTAAAATTGCTGTCGGGAGAAGGCACCCTTCAAATGTGAGAGACCTGGAACAGTTTGCAAAGAAAGAGTGGTAAAAAACTCTAGTTGAGAGATGTAAGAAGTGTGTTGATGGTTATAGGAAGCAATTGATTGCAGTTGTTTATTCCAAAGGGTGTGCAACCAAATATTAATTTGAGGATGCCAACAATTTTTTCCTGCCCATTTTTGGGGTTTTGTGTGAAATGATGTCCAATTTGCCTTTTTTTCCGTTTTTTTGTGTTGTTCTAATACACGCAAAGGAAGTAAACACGTGTATAACAAAACGTGTAATTGCAATAATTTTCTGGGAGAAATAATTCATTTTCTGGAACAATTTCAAGGGTGTCAACACTTTTGGCCATGACTTTTGTCGAAGCATCTTCCCTCTTTGCTTAGGGCCTTTATAAACTGCTTCATTAAATCTAAATTAATGTGCAGTGGCAGTAAAATGATGTTATTCCATGTTATCCAATGGTTCTGCGATTACATTCTTTTTTCCTACTACTATGTGTTCTCTAAGAAGCCTCTGTTTTCTCACCCAGTGCTCATTTTTTCATCCACTATCCCAGAGACAAATAAAACAGGGACACTTAGTGTATCCACTGTACTGTTCCAGGAGCATATTCAACATCTTTAGAGCAACACAGATAGGCCATTGGTGATCGTGGTATGTAGGTCCAGAACAATTGTGTTTTGCTCTTCAGTCATCTTGGTTGAGTGACCTATTGGGATTGATCCATATTTGTTTCTATTATGCAAAAGCACACATTTTAGGCTTCACTTAGAATTGTCTATGAAAAATCACCATTCCCTTGGTCAATATTGTGATATGCCCATTTTCAGCAGCAAGCCCTACTCATTGTTGCAATAAACAAAATCACTTTACACCAAGAAGAATGGCAGTAAATAATTTTCTCTTTTGCGATAATATGTGATTTTGCTGAATTCTTTGGGAGATTTAGCTCTATAACGAGGTTATAACGAGGCTTCAGCTGACTAAAAACTTGTGGCACTGATGAGGCTCCTTCAAAATCACTGATATCATGACTACTGTATATAGATGAAGAACAGGATTAATCTTCAAATAGCTCTTCTAGCTTATTGAATGATAGGACTGGTATTTCATCTGAGTGAAAAACAGGTTGTTTTCCCAATTCTAGGTCAGGATACATCAATATACCCCAATTACGTCCATTAATGCCCTAAATGCTAACCACACAGAAGTAACTATCATCACTGTGATCCCTCTGTTCTCTCCAGACTGTAGGTACACTAAATTTCAGACACTGCCAAAGGTCCTAAATGCAACTTTACAGACAACGTGTAGATCCCATGTCGACTAGCTTTATTTTAAGATAACTTAGATATGCCGTTTTCACAAAATCAGAAATGGATTTTCTTTGTTCCCTTAACCCCTTCATGACCCAGCCTATTTTGACCTTAAAGACCTTGCCATTTTTTGCAATTCTGACCAGTGTCCCTTTATGAGGTAATAACTCAGGAACACTTCAACGGATCCTAACGTGTTGTGAATAGGCTGGAAATGAGTTCTGAGCAGTAGCTCCCTCTGGTGGTTACAAACGGTACTGGACTGTCCAGTGAAGATTGTGAGGATTGGGAATCAGGTGTTACTGACTGGTCTTATATAAGGGAGTCACCTTCCCATCAGGGTTGCCGGTGATCAATTGTTCTGGTCTCAATCCTTGATTCCTGTTTCCTTGGTAGCCTGCTGTGTCGTGTCTGAATCTCCTGCTAACAGATAAGACATTTTCTTCTTTTTGTTTTTGTGCTTGATTTTTGCATTTTGTCCTGCACTTCTGTGGGTGCCTTCAGGGTCCCCTCTGGGGGCTTTTGCCTCTCAGTTCAGTTCAGCCACTGATGTTTGTACATTTGCTTTTTCCAGTTTTTTCAGTGGCTGCTGTTTTGTTTTTGGTTACACCAGAGAACTAATTTAGGTGGTAGAGGTCGTGTGATCTCAGGTGTTTTTGAAATTAGTAGAGTTGGTGCTTTTCAGGGTTTTTTGGGATTGCAGTAAGTGCCCTTCCTATCCTTTTCTATTTAGTAAGTTTGGGCCCCAACGTTTGCTCATACTATTTTCTGTCTGTGTCAGTATTTCTTCTTGTCTAACCGCCATTACATGTTTGGGGGCTTTCTATGTTCTTTGGGGATCTGCTCCGGGGCAGATAGCTTTCCTCTTTCTATCTTTAGGTGTAGTTAGTTTCTCAGGCTGTGACGAGGCGTCTAGGACCAACGTAGGAACGCTCCACGGCTGCCTCTAGTTGTGGTGGTTAGTCAGGGTACTGCAATCTGATAGTTTCCAACTGCTCTGGTGTATTTCCTTTTTTGCCTGCTCTCCTCAGTACCAAATCATAACAGTATCACCGGCCTATACTGAAAATTATATGGTACTCACAGAAGGGAAAAATATTGCGAAAGAAAAAAGTTGTCAGAGTTGTCAGAGATTTTTTTTTTTTTCTGTTTGTTGCATTTTTTTTTTTCCCTCTGTATCTCTGGGTGCTGAGGAGGATTTTTTTTTTTTCTCAATGGAGTTTGCACAGTTGTCTGGCCGTGTGGATCAGCTTGCCACTGAAGTTCAGAGTATTGCTACCTATCTTGCTAGGTTGCCTGTTGTGGAACCTAGGATTCCCATGCCAGATTTGTTTTTAGGGGATCGAGCTAAGTTTCTGAATTTCAAAAATAACTGTAAATTGTTTTTTGCCTTAAAATCTAAGTCCTCAGGGAACGCAGCGCAACAGGTTCAAATTGTCATCTCTCTCCTGCGCGGCGACCCTCAGGATTGGGCTTTTTCCCTGACACCTGGGGATCCTGTTTTGAGTGATGTTGATGCATTTTTTCAGGCTTTGGGGTTATTGTACGATGAGCCTAATGTCACTGATCAAGCTGAAAAAACTTTGTTGGCATTGAGTCAGGGGCTTGAGGACGCTGAGTTATACTGTCAGAGATTCCGTAGGTGGGCAGTCCTGACCAAATGGAATGACGACGCTTTGGCAGCTCTTTTTCGGAAGGGACTGTCAGATAATGTAAAGGATGTTAAGGTGGGATTCCCTGTTCCCTCTGGTCTCAATGATTCTATGTCATTAGCGATTCAAATTGACAGACGTTTGCGTGAGCGGAAAGGTATGCGTGGAATAATGTTGCCTTGTGAACCTGCTTCTGAATCCATGCAGTGTGATAGAGTGGTTTCTGGGGCACAGCGTCATGAGTTTCGAAAGCGCAATGGGTTATGTTTCTACTGTGGTGATGCCTCTCATGCTATTTCTGTCTGCCCTAAGCGGGGAAGACGTTTTGCTCGCTCAGTTGTCTTGGGTAGTGTTCAGACTAAGTTTTTGTTAACTGTTACCCTGATATGCTCTTTGTCCTCATTTTCTGCTCAGGCTTTTGTTGATTCTGGAGCAGCTATTAACCTGATGGATTTTGATTTTGCTAAACGTTGTGGGTTTCCCTTGATACCCCTACGGAAGTCTATTCCCCTACTGGGGATCGATTCTACCCCTTTGGCTGAGAATAAACCTCAGTTCTCTACTCAGGTGATAATGAGGGTAGAACCTGATCATCAGGAGAGTTGCAAATTTTTGGTTCTGTATAATCTGCATGACATTATCGTACTGGGTTTCCCTTGGTTACAGTCTCATAATCCTGTTTTGGATTGGAAATCTGTGTCTGTTACCAGTTGGGGCTGCCAATGTGTTAATACCAACACTCCTGTTTTTTCTGCCTTTCCCCCAGGCTCAGGATGTTCCTGACTTTTGATTGATTTTTCTGATGTGTTTAGCGAAAGTAAATCTGCATCCTTACCTCCCCATAGGAGCTATGACTGCGCTATTGAATTAGTGCCTGGTAGTAAATTCCCTAAAGGTCGCCTTTTTAACTTGTCTGTACCTGAACATGACGCTATGCGGTCTTATATCAAGGAGTCATTGGAGAAGGGTCATATCAGACCATCCTCTTCACCCTTAGGTGCCGATTTTTTCTTTGTGGCCAAAAAGGATGGTTCATTAAGGCCGTGTATTGATTATCGTCTCTTGAACAATATTACTGTGAAATATCAATATCCGTTACCCTTGATCTCTGACCTGTTTTCCAGGGTGAAAAACGCTACTTGGTTTACCAAGCTTGACCTCAGGGGGGCATATAACCTTATTCACATTAAGCACGGGGATGAATGGAAGACGGCATTTAATACCCCTGAAGGGCATTTTGAGTACCTTGTGATGCCCTTTGGGCTCACTAATGCTCCTTCTGTCTTCCAGTCCTTCATGAATGACATTTTCAGGGATTTTGTGGATAAATTTCTGATTGTTTATTTGGATGATATCTTGATTTTTTCCAATGACTGGGACTCTCATGTAAAACATGTTCGACTGTGTTCCAGATTTTGAGAGAGAATGCTCTGTATGTGAAGGGATCAAAGTGTCTTTTTGGCGTCAGAGGATCTCATTTTCTGGGTTCATTTTGTCCCCATCTGTTATTGAAATGGCCCGTCAAGTTCAGGCTATCTGTGATTGGGTCCAACCTACTTCATTAAAGGCTCTTCAAAGATTCTTGGGTTTTGCCAATTTTTATCGTAAATTTATTGGTAATTTCTCTGTTATTGTTAAACCATTATCTGATTTGACCAAGAAGGGTTCTGATGTGGTGAATTGGCCTCCTGAGGCAGTCTCTGCATTTCAGGAACTTAAGCAGAGATTCACTTCTGCTCCTGTTCTACGGCAGCCTGATGTTTCTCTACCATTTCAGGTGGAGGTTGATGCCTCTGAAATTGGGGCAGGTGCCGTTTTGTCCCAAAGAGATCCAGAGACCTCTAAAAGTAACCTTGTGCCTTTTTCTCTGAAAATTTTCTCCACTGAACGTAATTATGACGTGGGTAATCGGGAGTTATTAGCCATGAAGTGGGCTTTTGAAGAGTGGAGACATTGGCTGGAGGGAGCCAAACATCAGGTGGTGGTCCTTACGGACCATAAGAATCTAGTTTATCTGGAATCTGCCAAGCGACTTAATCCTAGACAGGCCAGGTGGGCCTTGTTTTTCACACGTTTTAATTTTGTGGTTTCATTTCTTCCTGGCACTAAAATGTTAAGGCGGATGCCCTCTCGAGGAGTTTCCTGGGGGACTCTCCTGAGTTATCTGATCCTTCTGTTATTTTGAAAGAGGGTGTAGTTCTTTCCGCCATCTCGCCCAATTTGAGACTGGCTCTGCATGGGTGCAGGAGGATAAGCCCGAGCGCTGCCCTGTTGGGAAATTGTTTGTCCCGGACCAGTGGAAAAAGAGTGTAATGTCTGAGATTCATTGTTCCGCGTTGGCCGGTCATCCCGGAATTTTTGGTACCAGGGACTTGGTTGGTCGGTCCTTTTGGTGGCCTACCTTGTCTCGTGATGTCAGGGAGTTTGTGCAGTCCTGCGGGACTTGCTCTCGCTCCAAGCCTTGCTCTCGTCTAGTGGTTTGTTGATGCCATTACCTGTGCCCAAGAGACCATGGACCCATATCTCTATGGATTTCATTTCCGACCTCCCTGTTTCTCAGAGAATGACCGTCATCTGGGTGATTTGCGATAGGTTTTCCAAGATGATACATCTTGTGCCATTACCTAAGTTGCCTTCCTCCTCTGAATTGGTGCCTTTGTTCCTTCAGCACGTGGTTCGTTTACACGGCATTCCTGAGAACATTGTGTCTGACAGAGGAGTCCAGTTTGTTTCCAGATTTTGGAGGACCTTTTGTTCTAAATTGGTGTTCAATTGTCTTTCTCCTCGGCGTTTCATCCTCAGACCAATGGTCAAACTGAGAGAACAAACCAGACATTGGAGACTTATCTAAGATGCTTTGTGTCTGCTGATCAGGATGACTGGGTCTCTTTTTTGCCTTTGGCTGAGTTTGCTCTTAATAATAGGGCTAGCTCTGCCACTTTGATGTCTCCATTTTTCTGTAATTCTGGGTTTCACCCTCGATTTTCTTGGACAGACGGAGGCTTCTGTCTGTCCAGGTGTTGACTCTGTTGTGGAGCGTATGCAACAGATTTGGGACCAGGTAGTGGAGAGGTTGTCCCTCTCTCAGGAGAGGGCCCAGCGGTTTGCTAACCGGCATAGGACTGATGGTCCTCGGTTTAAAGTGGGGGACTTGGTCTGGTTGTCCTCAAGAAAATATTCCTATGAGAGTGGCATCTCCTAAATTTAAGCCTAGGTTCATTGGACCTTATAAGATCATGGAGATTCTTAATCCTGTTTCTTTTCGTTTGCTTCTTCCAGGGACATTTAAGATCCATAACGTGTTCCACAAGTCCTTGTTGAAGAGGTTTGTTGAGCCAGTGGTTCCTGCTACTGTGCCTCCTGACCCTGTTTTGGTTGAGGGCAATCTGGAGTATGTGGTTGAGAAAATATTGAATTCTCGTTTTTCTAGACGGAAACTCCAGTATTTGGTTAAATGGAGAGGTTATGGTCAGGAAGACAATTTTTGGGTGTTTGCTTCGGACATCCATGCTAGGAGACTCATCCGTGCGTATCATAGAACTCATCCTGACCGACCTGGTTGCTCAAATGAGGGTTCGGTGACCCCTCCTCAAGGGGGGGGTACTGTTGTGAATAGGCTGGAAATGAGTTCTGAGTAGAAGCTCACTCTGGTGGTTACAAACGGTACTGGACTGTCCAGTGAAGATTGTGAGGATTGGGAATCAGGTGTTACTGACTGGTCTTATATAAGGGAGTCACCTTCCCATCAGGTTGCCGGTGATCAATTGTTCTGGTCTCAATCCTTGATTCCTGTTTCCTTGGTAGCCTGCTGTGTCGTGTCTGAATCTCCTGCTAACAGATAAGACATTTTCTTCTTTTTGTTTTTGTGCTTGATTTTTGCATTTTGTCCTGCACTTCTGTGGGTGCCTTCAGGGTCCCCTCTGGGGGCTTTTGCCTCTCAGTTCAGTTCAGCCACTGATGTTTGTACATTTGCTTTTTCCAGTTTTTTCAGTGGCTGCTGTTTTGTTTTTGGTTACACCAGAGAACTAATTTAGGTGGTAGAGGTCGTGTGATCTCAGGTGTTTTTGAAATTAGTAGAGTTGGTGCTTTTCAGGGTTTTTGGGATTGCAGTAAGTGCCCTTCCTATCCTTTTCTATTTAGTAAGTTTGGGCCCCAACGTTTGCTCATACTATTTTCTGTCTGTGTCAGTATTTCTTCTTGTCTAACCGCCATTACATGTTTGGGGGCTTTCTATGTTCTTTGGGGATCTGCTCCGGGGCAGATAGCTTTCCTCTTTCTATCTTTAGGTGTAGTTAGTTTCTCAGGCTGTGACGAGGCGTCTAGGACCAACGTAGGAACGCTCCACGGTTGCCTCTAGTTGTGGTGGTTAGTCAGGGTACTGCAATCTCATAGTTTCCAACTGCTCTGGTGTATTTCCTTTTTTGCCTGCTCTCCTCAGCTACCAAATCATAACACTAACGATTCTGAGAATGTTTTTTGTGACATATTGAGCTTCATGATAGTGGTAAATTTAGGTCGATAATTTTTGCGTCTATTTGTGAAAAAATGGAAATTTGGCGAAAATTTTTAAAATTTCGCAATTTTCAAATTTTTAATTTTTATTCTGTTAACCCCTTCACCCCCAAGGGTGGTTTGCACGTTAATGACCGAGACAATTTTTACAATTCTGACCACTGTCTCTTTATGAGGTTATAACTCCGGAACGCTTCAACGGATCTTCGCGATTCTGAGATTGTTTTCTCGTGACATATTGTACTTCATGTTAGTGGAAAAATTTCTTCCATATAACTTGCGTTTATTTTTGAAAAAAACGCAAATATGGCGAAAATTTTGAAAATTTAGCAATTTTCAAACTTTGAATTTTTATTCCCTTAAAACAGAGAAATATGTAACACAAAATAGTTAAGAAATAACATTTCCCACATGTCTACTTTACATCAGCACAATTTTGGAATCAAAATTTTTTTTTGTTAGGAAGTTATAAGGGTTAAAAGTTGACCAGCGATTTCTCATTTTTACAACAAAATTTACAAAGCCATTTTTTTTTAGGGACCACCTCACATTTGAAGTCACTTTGAGGGGTCTACATGACAGAAAATACCCAAAAGTGACACCATTCTAAAAACTGCACCCCTCAAGGTACTCAAAACCACATTCAAGAAGTTTATTAACCCTTCAGGTGCTTCACAGGAACTAAAGCAACGTGGAAGGAAAAAATGAATATTTAACTTTTTAGCCACAAAAATGATCTTTTACAAACTTTTTTTTTATTTTCACAAGGGTAAAAGGAGAAAATGGACAGATAAGGTTGTTATGCAATTTCTTCTGAGTACGCCAATACCCCATATGTGGGGGAAAACCACTGTTTGGGCACACGGCAGAGCTCGTAAGGGAAGGAGCGCCGTTTGAATTTTTCAAACTAAAATTGGCTGGAGTTGAGATTGGACGCCATGTCGCGCTTGGAGAACCTCTGATGCGCCTAAACAGTGGAAACCCCCCACAAGTGACACCATTTTGGAAACTAGACCTCCTAAGGTACTTATCTAGATCTGTTGTGAGCACTTTGAACCCCCAAGTGTTTCACAAAAGTTTATAATGCCTGGGTGTGGAAAAAAAAAAAAAAAAAATTCCACAAAAATGATTTTTTAGTCCTAAATTTTTGAATTTTCCCAAGGAAATTGGACCCCAAAAGTTGTTGTCCAATTTGTCCTGAGTACGCTGATACCCCATATGTGGGGGTGGAAAACTGTTTGGGCGCACGGCAGGGCTTGGAAAGGAAGTAGTAACGTTTTGGAATGCAGACGTTGATGGGGGTCATGTTCCGTTTGCAGTGCCCCAGATGAGCCTAAACAGTGGAAATCCCCACAAGTGACCCCATTTTGGAAACTAGACCCCTAAGGAACTTATCTAGATCTTTGGTGAGCACTTTGAACCCCCAAGTGCTTCACACAAGTTTATAATGCCCGGGCATGAAAATAAAAAATCCTATTTTTTTCCCACAAAAATTATCTTTTAGTCACTAATTTTTTATTTTCCCAAGGGTATCAGGAGAAATTGGACCACATAAGTTGTTGTCCAATTTGTCCTGAGTACGCTGATGCCCCATATGTGGGGGGGGAACCACTGTTTGGGCGCACGGCAGAGCTCGGAAGGGAAGGAGCACCATTTGACTTTTTCCAACCAAAATTGGCTGGAATTGAGATTGGATGCCATGTTGCATTTGGAGAGCCCCTGATGTGCCTAAACAGTGGAAACCCCCCACAAATGACCCCATTTGGGAAACTAGACCCCTAAGGAACTTATCTAGATCTTTGGTGAGCAATTTGAGCCCTCAAGTGCTTCACACAAGTTTATAACGTAGAGCCGTAAAATTTAAAAATCATATTTTTTCCACAAAAATGATCTTTTCACCCGAATTTTTATTTTTCCAAGGGTAACAAGACTCCAAAAGTTATTGTGCAATTTGTCCTGAGTACACTGATACCCCATATGTGGGGGTATACCACTGTTTGGGTGCATGGCAGAGTTTGGAAGGGAAGGAGCGCCGTCTCACTTTTTCAACGCAGAATTGGCTGGACGCCATGTCGTGTTTGGAGAGCTCCTGATCTGCCTAAACAGTGGAAACCCCCCACAAATGACACCATTTTGGAAACTAGACCCCTCAAGGAACTTATCTAGATGTGTGGTGAGAACTTTGAACCCCCAGGTGTTTCACTAAAGTTTATAACGTACAGCCTTAAAATAAAAAATCCTTTTTTTTTTTTACAAAAATGATTTTTTCGCCCCCAATATTTTATTTTCACAAGGGTAACAGAAGAAATTGGAACGCAAAAGTTGTTGTCCAATTTGTCCTGAGTACGCTGATACCCAATATGTGGGAGAAAACTACTGTATGGGCGCACGTCAGGGCTCGGAAGGGAAGTAGTGACGTTTTGGATTGCAGACTTTGATGGAATGGTCTGGGGGCGTCATGTCGCATTTGGAGAGCCCCTGATACGCCTAAACATGGAAAACCCCCCACAAGTGACCCCATTTTGGAAAATAGACCCCACAAGGAACTTATCTAGATGTGTGGTGAGCACTTTGAACCCCGAAGTGCTTCACAGAAGTTTATAATGCACAGCCGTAAAAATAAAAAATCCTTTTTTTTTTACAAAAATGATTTTTTCGCCCCCAATATTTTATTTTCACAAGGGTAACAGAAGAAATTGGACCCCAAAAGTTGTTGTCCAATTTGTCCTGAGTACGCTGATACCCAATATGTGGGAGAAAACTACTGTATGGGCGCATGTCAGGGCTCGGAAAGGGAAGTAGTGACGTTTTGGATTGCAGACTTTGATGGAATGGTCTGGGGCGTCATGTCGCATTTGGAGAGCCCCTGATGCGCCGAAACAGTGGAAACCCCCCACAAGTGACCCCATTTTGGAAAATAGACCCCACAAGGAACTTACCTAGATGTGTGGTGAGCACTTTGAACCCCGAAGTGCTTCACAGAAGTTTATAACGCACAGCCGTAAAAATAAAAAATCCTTTTTTTTTTTACAAAAATGATTTTTTTCGCCCCCAATATTTTATTTTCACAAGGGTAACAGGAGAAATTGGACCCCAAAAGTTGTTGTCCAATTTGTCCTGAGTACGCTGATACCCAATATGTGGGAGAAAACTACTGTATGGGCGCATGTCAGGGCTCGGAAAGGGAAGTAGTGACGTTTTGGATTGCAGACTTTGATGGAATGGTCTGGGGGCGTCATGTCGCATTTGGAGAGCCCCTGATGCGCCTAAACAGTGGAAATCCCCAACAAGTGACCCCATTTTGGAAAATAGACCCCACAAGGAACTTATTTAGATGTGTGGTGAGCGCTATGAAGCCCCAAGTGCTTCACAGAAGTTTATAATGTACAGCCGTAAAAACAAAAAAATCTTATTTTTTTTACAAAAATAATATTTTCGCCCCCAGTTTTTATTTTCCCAAGGGTAACAGAAGAAATAGGACAAATTTCACAATAACTCTTGGGGTCCAGAGTACGCTGATACCCCATATGTGGGGATAAACTACTGTTTGGATGCATGGCAGAGCTCAGAAGTGAAGGAACACCGTTTGACTTTTTCAACGCAGAATTGGCTGGAATGGAGATCAGACGCCATGTCACATTTGGAGAGCCCCTGATGTGCCTAAACAACTGAAACCCCCCAATTCTAACTCCAACCCTAACCCCAACACACCCCTAACCCTAGTCCCAACCCTAATCCCAACCCTAACCCTAATCCTAACTCTAACCCTAATCCTAACTTTAGCGCCAACCCTAACCCTAACTTTAGCCGAAACCCTAACCCTAACCCTAATGGGAAAATGGAAATAAATACATTTTTTTATTTTATTATTTTTCCCTAACTAAGGGGGTTATAAAGGGGGTTTGATTTACTATTTATAGCGGTTTTTATGATTGGCAGCTGTCACGCTAAAAGACGCTTTTTATTGCAAAAAGTAGTTTTTTGCATCGCCACATTTTGAGAGCTATAATTTTTGCATATTTTGGCCCACAATGTCATGTGAGGTCTTAATTTTTGCGGGACGAGGTGACTCTTTTATTGGTACCATTTTTGAGCACGTGACATTTTTTGATCGCTTTTTATTTCGATTTTTGGGAGGTTAGAATGAACAAAAATCAGCAATTCATGAATTTCTTTTGGGTGAGGCATTTTTATTGTTCCGCGTGTGGTAAAATCGATAAAGCAGTTTTGTTCTTCGGGTCAGTACGATTATGGCGATACCTCATTTATATAATTTTTTTATGTTTTGGCGCTTTTATAGAATAAAAACAATTTTATATAAAAAATAATTATTTTTGCATCGCTTTATTCTGCGAGCTATAACTTTTTTATTTTTTGCTGATGATGCTGTATGATGGCTCGTTTTTTGCGGGACAAATGATGTTTTCAGCGGTACCATGTTTATTTATATCCGTCTTTTTGATCGCGTGTTATTCCACTTTTTGTTCAGCGGTATGATGATAAAGCACTGATTTTTTGCTTCGTTTTTATTTTTTATTTTTTAAGGGGTTCACAAAAGGGGTTAACTAGTGGGACAGTTTTATAGGGGGGGTCGTTACGGACGTGGCGATACCATATATGTG